>JARHVA010006029.1:372500-537500 GCA_037957365.1 Torreya grandis
AGGGTTTTATAATAGACCCACAATTATTTTTTGATAACCTATTAAAACCCCTATGAAAAAAGGTTGTATTAGGGAAATGTCAAATTTTCATTACACAAAAAGCATTTGTAAAGTATTATGTTCATATCAGTACATTTTCCATTCTTAATAGTCACACAAACACACACACACACACACAAATAATAATAATAAATAAATAAATATAAAAATAAATAATAAATAAAGTTATCTTAGTGAAAGGTCAAATTTTCATAACACATAATGCATTTGTAATGTATTATGTTCATCTTGATAAATTTTCCATTTTTGATTTTGTGTGTGTGTGTGTGTGTGTGTGTGTGTGTGTGTGTGTGTGTGTGTGTGTGTGTGTGTGTGTGTGTGTGTGTGTGTGTGTGTGTGTGTGTGTGTGTGAGAACCATTTTTAAATAAACTTTAAGTTGATAAGTTTTTTGATATGAATTAAAATTAATGCTCCATAAAATAATTAGAATTCCTTTAAATATACTAACTAAATAAATCATATGATTCAAAGGATCATTAATTTATCTATATCTAAGAAAATACAACTATTTTAAAGTTACCACATAGAAAAATAACTAAATCACTTGTGAATATAGTTGTATCAATTACTTCAAGATTCTAAATATAGATGTATATAACATTAAAGTATGAATCAATATTAGGAATGAAAAACCTCATACTATAATGTTGTATCATATGAAATGTGTGCTGATGTAATTAAATGGAAACTATAATATTGAATCAAAATAAAACAAAAGTGATAAATTAAATACATATATTCATTTTTTTTTAAACCATGGAGTTTCATAAATTACAACTAGCTTAAAAGGGTTGATATTAAATTTGTATGCACATAAAAAAGTAGTTGACTTTAATACCTTGTAAAAATTGAATGAAATTTTCTTTAAAAACCCTTCTCTAAAAAAAATATAGATGAAGAATAGTTGGCCACCCATTCTAAATTATTTGGTGGTTGATTAATTTAAGAAAAAAACCAACAACTACATGTATCCATGATTTCCAAGGTGAAAACACAAGCATTGTGGATATGCAAGAAATCTAAAATATGTATTGGTAAAATTATATGTGGAGAAATAATGGTTTACTAAGAGAATTAGAAAATGCACATCCTAAACAAATTGGAGTTTCCAACTTTTTTAGAATAGGGGCCACCCATTCCCTGCCTTAAAAAAATCAACTAGTTTATTAAAGTGATATGCTATGTATGTTTTTTAATATTTATTTTACTAAATATCACTTAAGATTACTATGATAATTATACCCTAGCATAATATATCAAAGTGAATACACATACTGAAGTAGGGCAAGACAATGGAGCATAAGGGGGTAAATTATCTAGAGATTAGAAATGCTAAGGAGAATAGAGATGAAAATGAACATGATAAATATTTAATAGGTGAATATTTAAGAATTGATAGAAAAATTAATGGTCACACACATAATAATTAAAAAATATAAAGGAAGAAGTCAAGAACAATTGTATAATAAACAGTAGGAGTTGGAATGATAAAGTGATGGGGTGAGTTGTGAGTGAAGTAAAAGGTAAAATAACAAAAAGATGTGAAGGTAAAATTAAGAGATTATATCAAAATGGAGAGAAGTTTTAGAGTGTTAATGATTGTAGGTTGGATAGGGTTGTGGAGTCTATCAGGTTGGCATCACAATCTCAAAATATTGTCAAGATTAGCTTGGACTATAACCCTAGTTCCAAACCCATTCAAATAAAAACCCTTATTTTTTATAGTAAATACATCAAACCCTTATTTTTATAGTGCAAAAATAATTTTATTGGTTGTGTAAATGGATCTAATACCTTCTATCATGCATTGAGTTTCATCAATCTAGAATTCAAACCATCAATGAATCAAAGCCTATTCTAGACATAATTTTGGTGATATTTACCCTCTAGAGAGGAATGGGTAAGTTTTTTATGGTGATATGAATCAAGATGAAATGGATCCCATCCATTGATCTATTGATCAAGAGTGATTAATTGTTCCTTGTGATAATAGGGATGATGACCTCTAAATCTTACCTTTTAAGATATTATTGTGTCTTTGGCCATGTAGGCAATAAATTTGTGTTACTTTTAGGAAGAGGAGTATGTCTTTGTGCAAGAAATGGATACCTATTATTTAGTTACCTAGTTTGTAGGAAAAACCCTCAATTTTAGTGATTTTGAAATGGATGACATTGGTGTGGAATGTTTTTTCATGCCTTGTGGTGTCCTAGCTAGCTAAGGTTTTTTTTCTCATATATTTTAACTCTTTTGAGTAACATGAGTTTGTATGGGAGAAGGTTCCATAGTTTTCTAGAGGTGAGGGATAAATTTACACCCTTGGGACCCATTTTTCAATATAGTGGTGGAATCCATTTCCAAATTTCCCATCTAGATTCATTTTTATAACCTCCCTTTGGGTTTTTGAAAAATGAAAAATATTAAATAGCTTTCATATAATATAGGGTTATTTGTGAAAGGTCATCATAATATTAATGTAAATCACTCTCCCTATCCAAGGGTCTATATTTTATTGGATGATTCTAAACCATTGAATCAAGTCATTCAAATTTATACCAAGTTCGGTTGTTGGCTGAAAAATGTTGATTTTTAAGAGATACCCCTCATATGATTTTGTTACAATAAGTCCAGACACAAAAGTGCTTCATGTTCCTCTTTCATCACTATTATTAAACTTCATTATTAGAAGTGGATTCTAGTTACAAGTGAAGGTGGTCTTGCCTCATCTTCCCCATCACATTAGGCCCCTTATATCCTCTAAAGACCTATATTGAGTTTTAATCCATTAATGGTGGAGATTATGATATTACATGTTATGAGCTTACTTAATCACCTCTTTATATAGATAGTATTATTTTTTATATAATGAGTCCCTGAGTGAGTTAGGTGTGTGTAGTATTGAATATTATTGAACAATAATGTTTCTAGAACTAAAAATACCTATTTTTTAAATCAAGTTTTAAAGGAAACTTCTAATCACTAGAGTGAATATGTAGCTTCTCAAGAGATCCTTACTATCTCTCAGTCAATTTATTTACTTTCTAAACCTAAATTTTGATCTTTTAGGCATATAGGTAGGAAAATATAAGTAGATAATTTGAAATTGGGTGTGTAAAATGTCAGCTAGGGGCACTCAATAGACCATGAAGGATTTGTTTTCTCAAAGAGGAATGAGGGTGCTTGCCACTCTTAGTTGAGTTCTCATTTTTTGTAAGGGGTTGTGGTTTACATTTATAAAAGATTATGTTTTTTAAGGGGTTGAATTTATCTTTATTTATAGGGGTGATTGGTTTTTTTAGTGCCAAAAATTGCACTGAAGAAATTGGGCCATTGTCAAGTGAAAATGCCCAAGTCCTTAGCCCAACTTCCATCTCCAAGTTTTCCTTTGAAAGGTCAAGTTCATGTGAAAATTTCATGTCCTAATTTGGTATTTGATTAGTGAGTGTGTCTTTACCTTAGTCTTTTTTGGGATTTTTACATGAACATAATGTCTAACGAAAATAGATCTTTGGTCTTTTTGTCTTGAACAAAAAGTTTAAAGACTTATTTTAGTTAGACATTTTTTCCATTGAAAAAGGTCTAAATAAATTCAAAGTCTTTTTTTTTTGCCAAAAAAAATTGTACAAAAAGCCTAAAGGAATTTTTTCAAAAAAAATTTCCATGGTAAAAAAATCAAAGGAATTCTATCAAACATTTTCTCTGTGGTAAAAATCCTACAAGAATTCCATCAGACATTTTGTCTGTGACAAAAATTCTAAAGGTATATTTTCTTTGGGCATTTTGCCCATACAAAAAGTTTGAAATAATTACATTTTTTTAGGAAAAGGTCAAGTTATTATTTGTTTCAAACTTTTTTTCCAAGGTAAAAAGTCTGAAGGGCACTTACCCTTCGATCATTTTTCTCATGGCAAAAATCCTGACAAAAGTCATTCTTTTGATAAAAGTACAAAAGTCAAAATTCCTTCAGCAAAAGTGCAAAGGTCTAATTTCTTTAGTAGAAGAGCTAAGTCTAATCCCTTGAAAAAAATGCAATTATCAATTTATTGGGGAAATTATTTTGGATAAAATGTCCAAAAATTTTACCAATGAAGACAAAAATTTTAAAGTTGAATTCTTGTGGGCATTTTGTCTATGATAAAAGGTCTGATAAATTTCAAATATCTTGGGAAAAGTGTGAAGTCAAAATTCTTTAGGTAAATTATCTCAGACATTTTGTCTAAGATAATTATCCTGATAGAATGCTGAAGATAGATTGTTGCAAAGGAAATGTTATGGAACAAAAGTCCTAAAGACTAAAGGGATAATGAAAGCAAGAATGTCAAAGAAAAAGCATCTAATAAGCAAAGTCCTGAAGAAATTTTCTCAAATTATAGGTATGATGGTCTCATAAATGTCTTTTTATAGGCAAGTAGACACCAATTTTAAGGCATGGAAAATAGCCATTTAATTTTAAAAGGAGGCAAATCTAATAGCATGTGTTTATTCAGGCAAGGATGATAGAATGATGTGGGTGGACATTTAATAGTTCAATGGAACCAAAGATCTAATGATATGATACCATGTGGTACAATGGTGTTCAAGGTAATAAAAACTATTTGAAAGTAACAAATCATGCTCCACCCCATGGATTTTAATCTGATGATGCATGTTTGATCTAATGAAAATATCTAAAAACATGAGAGTATAGTTAAAAATTCAATACATGGTCATAATCTAAAGATCAATCACATTCCCAAAGATTAATGGTACACATATAAGTGTACACAATCCAATCCATGGAACATATTAAGTCAAGACTTTTCAAAAAATCCTATAATGAACATTAGACCTCCACTTGGTAAGAGCATGTTAGACAAAAAGGACTGATAAAGCAAGATTCATAAAGCCTATAGGGCTACCAAGTGGCACAACCTCGAGGCCAAAGATAGCTAGCAACCAATAGTGCTTGGTCTTTTAAATCAAGATCAAAGATTCACATCAGTCCATGCACATAGATCTAATAGTGTGAAACAAGATGGATTTTTCAAAAGGGTCCAGGTTAAATGTAGTAGTGACATGTGTCATAATTTTAATGAACCAGACATAGATCTATGGTCCACATTTACTCAGATGAGTAGATCTAATGGCACAAGATGATCATGGACATTTCATAAAATTTCAACCATGTACGAAGATAAGTGAGGTTGAGGTCAGTGTGAATTAAATATATTAGTGAAATGAATGACATGATGATTCCACATAGGCATGCATGACATGTTTAATGATCCTATGGAATACATTTAGTAAAGGCTTCTACCACTGATAGCAGCTTGGCAATTTACACATGGAAAATTTATGAGAGGGACTAGGATTTACCCCAAGTAAATCAAAATTTTAAATTAATGCATTTTTTCATTTAAAAATATGGGGGGGTCCCTTAAAGGCTAGATTTGAAAAAGGTGAATTTAAAAAAATACAAAATGTGAAAAACAAGCTAGAGCCAAAAGTTGAAAATTTGAAAATAACATAAGTCTCTTGTATTGTTTCATTATTGTTCTTATCTAAGCTCCTCCATTAGAGAGATATTATAGGTGGGACATTATAGAGAAGATCATTCAGAGGGCCATGGATCTATAATATTCCTAGGAAATCATGGCAAAATCAAGTTATTCCATGGTATGTATGAGAGGGAGGATAGTTGTCTAGGAGTTTCTAGTTTTACAAGCAAGTGGTCAAAGGTATTTTTAAGAAGTTCCACAAAAATAAAACATTTGTTTGACTTATACCACTAATATTATCTTTACATCTCATTTGAAAATATTTAAAACCAAGATATCAGAGAGTTTGTTGCATATCTTAATCATTCTTTGTAGAGGCACTTAAAAAAATGATTTTTCTTGCTTATGGATGAAGATTTTAGGCATGGCAAGGGAAAATTTTCCAAATGGAAGCATCTTGGTAGACTTGGATGTTTTATTTAAATTTTTTAAAGTTACAACCCATAGTTCTAGATGAAAAAATGTATAAATAAAGGGCTTCTCCTCTATTCAACGGGTTGTTTGGACTTTGTGTTGGTTGGTGTTGGTCATTGTTTTAGGTGTCTATTTACCTAAGTCTAGGTTTTGTTGAATTTTTTTTTATCAATTATTATGTGTATATATTGTCTCCCTTGCTAAGGTGGTTGTAGTTGTATAGCCATTAGCAAGCTTTGAGTGCATGTTCATGTCTCCCTTATCAAAACATCAATCTCACCATGCTTATCCCCATGTCATCATTTTGAAGTACTAATGTGTGTAATATTTATTTTAAATTTAATGAAAATTATTGTGTTTATATGTTGTTTCTTTTTTATGAAGTTCAATGATCTATTTTACTAATATTTTTGATTGGATATCCTATTCTATGCCCATTATTGGTTGTCATTTTGGGTTTTGATCTAGATTATAAATCCCTTTCTACATTATTTTAGAATATGTTGTTGAACAACTTGTTAGAGCACCCTAGGTTTATATATTTGATAGGGAAAAACATTTTAAAGATTAGTTTTAGTGTATGTTCTAGTTTCTCAAGAATCATTTCATATTTGCTATTAACTTGTATTTGAAGTTTTTTTTGCATCTTTACTAAGGAATATTGTCATGAAATATTTAAAGATACCCTATTATTTGTAAACCACTAACACACCACCCTCTTTCCTTTTACTCATATAACTTATCCTACTCTATCCTACCTTACAAAAAATACACCCTGTTGCATACTATAAGTGTTAATTGACTTGTAAATGCATAAGATCTTACATATCTAAAAATGTGTTTGTAATTTGTTTAAATCCTAGCATTGAAATCTTTTATTTGAAACATGTAGTTGAAAATTCTTTAAAATGAAGGATTCAGTCATAATTTCATTTGTCTTTAGTAGCTTTTATGTGACTTAGATAATTTGTGCATTTCATGTGACAACCCTTCATGGTGAAGTGTGTGTTGATGCCTAAATATATACCATAGGTGCCCAAAGTGTTTAAGAAACACTTCTCATTTTAGAATTTAAATAATTTAGAGAATGAGTTGTAGTTTGTGATAATCATGTTATCTTTGGTGGAATAGAGGCAAAACAAATGACTATTTCACAATATTTATATCAATTGGTGGTTGGGAGCCACTGTGGCCTACAAATATTTGTAAATAAGAAGATGATATATGCTAATTAGGATGAATTATGTTCAATTCTAAGTCTAAATCTAAACTAAGATGGACATATACAATTAATATTCAATCTAAACTGAATTGGTTAAAAAAGAAGAAAAAGGAAGGGTAGGGTAGAGAAGAAAGATATGACTAATCTTTATCTCAAACATTATGACAAAGTTTGATTATTTCCCAAGTATGCACTTAAAACCAATATATGAAGTGAAATAGCTTAAGCTCAGGTTATAACATATATCAGGTGAAATTCTAAGGAAGATAGGAAATAATTAAAATAAGAACTAAGCTTACTTTAAATATTTAATCCTTTAAGTAGATAGCTAATGCACATCTACAAATGTAGAGAAAATAAAACAAAGTAAACTAGAGAACCTTCAGTTATCTTAGCATAATCACAAGATAACAATTCTTCACTCAAAGGTACACACCAAAAATTCACAAGAACAATTTAAATCTGAAATTTAGAACATATAACTGAGACAACATCCATATAACAATTCAACCAAACCAAATGAGACAATCCTTTTAGAATTCTTTGCTTGTATTAGTTGTTATAAGTTTACACTAGTTTTTTAGCTCAAAAAACTCCCTCCTCTTTTATAATAAACAATACTCATTTTATATAATACAAGGAAATATTTCAATCAATCTTATCAAATTACAAGTGTACAAGTGTAAGGATGGTTATCCTTTCTACCAAAGTTATAGAATACACTAGACTTTCCAAAATGGACTAACCTAAAGGAAAATGTGATTTTAAGTTGCACATGCCTTTGTAAAAGAATATTCTATTTCAAAATTTTACAAATCTCTAAAAAAATATATTCCTAACTACTTTGTGGGCCCTATGTTGATGAAATCCCTTATTTCTGTTGAAGGATCTTCAATCTATCATGTTGTTTGTTTATAAACTAAAGATCCACCACTAGCTTTAGTTAAATCTCCTTTCCATGATCTTTTAGGTCTTTAAGGTTATTTTCAAAATTATCCATATCTCATTTGATGCCCCTAGCATCTCCTATTTTCTCCTCAAATGATAGGAGTAAGCCCATGACTTAGTTGTTGCCATCGGTTATCTAGTTTTACCCCTAGCTTCTTACTTTTTGCATGAACTTAAAGGTTTTATGTTTGAAATATTTATCAATTATGAGACCCAGTGAGATGAGGGTTGTGGGCTCATTATTTAAGCTATCTAAGATATGAGATGTTATATATTCCATCTACTTGAAGTCTTTATCAATATCTTTCATTCGTTTAGACCAGCTATCCAGGGCCTCAATCTTGTCAACCAATATGGGCATGGCCATATTAAAATTTTCCTTAATTATAGTTCTAAAATTTAGTACCAAATTCTTAGACAAGGCCTTAATCAAGTATTTCACTTGAAGACTTATAGCTTACCATTGGCCAACTTGTCCTATTGCTTTAGAGATTTTCTTCTCTATTTCTCCTTGTCTGGTCTTGACTAGTTTTAAAGATATGAATATGTTAGTCATGGTATCCTCAAACTTATTGAATATATCTCATTAATTTATAAGATAGAAAATTGTTTCAACTTATTATTTTCCTATAATATGTCATTGATCATTATTTTCAACTATTCACCTTGAGCCTGGGCCACTTCAATGATCTTATCCTCAAACATCCTGTCTTATCCTAACTTTTTCCCTACCACTAGAGTTAGACCAAAAAAAGGATCTATCTTTTGAAAGGTGAACTACTCACTTTCAGCTATAGCTTTCTTCTCATTTACTCTCTCCATGTTGTTCATCTCTAGGTTAAACCAGATTCCCACTAATGATACCATCACTTGAGGAGTAGGGATCTCAACTTGTGATCCACTTGAAGTTCGAAGAGCATCCATTTGTGTCACACTTGACCCTCTAAAGTTAGCCATGCATCTTTTATTTTACTATTATTGTAATGTCAAAATCTAAAGCTTGAGTCCATCATGCCCATAGATGTTAAGACTTTATAACATACCAATGGTGGTACATGGTTGGAACATTTTGGAACTTGCCATATATGAATTATTTTGGAATTGAGGGGCCATAAATTAGATTTTCTTCATTGAAAACATTTATTTTGCTCCAAGGTTGAGTGAAATTCAACTTTGGCTTCTTGCCTCTCGCTTGAACCAGAGCTAGCTCAGCTTTCCTTTTGGGTTGGATTGCAATTAGAACTAAGTCCAAATCTACTTCCTTCCCCTTTTATTCCTTTGTTTCCTCCTCATTTTAGAACTGAGGTTCTTCCATTTATACTTCTTCATCTAATTCATAAGCACTAGCTAGTGACTTTAAGGCATCTTCTATTATATCCTCAGGATCCAATGCAATTATGTCAATTTATTAAATAAGTGACTCTAGTTCTTCAAAATAAGCTAAAGAAGATGCCACCTCACCAATTCTTCTCTCCTTAGGTCTCTTTTCTCTAGGCCTTGGAGTAACTTGTGCTTTGGGTTGTTGTGTCTCTACCTACAATTGCATTGGAGGAAGTCTAGAAAATGGTCTTGGTAGTAAATGATATTGCCTAGGCCCCATTTGTCATAGATCCCAAATTGGTTTTTTCTCTCTCAACAACCTAGCCTCTAGCTTAATGTTGATTTTATTCAATCTTGCTAATACTTCTATGAATAAAGAAGCTCTAGTGTATAATCAGTCATAAACACCAGTGTGATGATCATAGGCCATATTTATTTGATTAGCCTTTAAATGTTTTTCAACCTTTTCATTTGGGTCTTAATATCTCAATTCATCAATTTGCAGATTAAAGGAGGTCTTATGTTTGGAGGCAATCTCTACATACTCCCAATTTTAGAACATAGTCCTACTAATAGATAAAGGAAAGGAATGGAGTAGTCCCTTCTTTTTGATTTTTCATATACCATCGATATCATGGAATATTTAGTATTCCACTTCCTTCTCTACCAACTTTATGGGTACATGGACTGGTAACCTAAGGGGTTGGATCATATTTACTTCTATCTAGATTATAGTAAAATCTGGATATAGCCAAATGTCCCCAATGAGCTCAACACACTTTTTGATAAAAGGGATGAACCTCATCATAGGGATCCCTATAATGGATTCAAATAACTCTGGGTATATGTAGTCATATATGAACTAAATATGGTCCCTATTCTTAAATATATGCAATTTGGAATAAGACTAGGAAACTATTTATCTCCCATCAAGTGACCATTATTTTAGATTAGGGATGTTGGTAGTGGCTAGTAAGGCATATAAAATATAAGACATCATATATAAATTATTATTGTATACAATCAAAAATGCATCATGTCTATAAATTAATCTTGGTTCAGAGAAGATAGAGTATACCTACACTTATGATTAGAAATACATTTATTAAATAGGGGCATGAACAATATGGGGATCTATAAGAACCAATTAGGGAATAACTTATCATAATACACCATGTTAGGAAGGGTTCCAAAGCCTACATTATAACACAATCATCTAAAAACCCTAAAAGATTCCTAGGTTTAATGTTCACTCTATATCTAATAACAAGAAAGTAAATCTAATATAGTGTACACTAAAGTTTGTGGCACAATATGAGGGGTTAGTAAATCAATAAAAATATGTATAAGATAATATTAATTAATATAAGTATGATTAAACCCCTAATACATGTAATATGAAGAGTAATATTATTTGAGCCAATACTTATGCTACTTTTATCTACTAAAGAGAGGAGAATAAAGTTAGAATATACTTACCTAAATGTGTACCTATCAAAACTCAATCTCTCCCTTGGCCAAAAGGGCTTTGAAAGAGGTTATTGTGGTTTGTAAGGATAACTAAGAAAGGCTCAAACATCCAAGACTTATCCATAATACTATATTATCCAAGTATAAACCCTAAGCTAAGAATCAAGTAGAATGGTGAAAGAGAAGATTATAAAGAAACGTGAGTGAATAATAACTCTTGATTTCATATATAAATAATGATGAAATGATCTTGTATTTATAATAAAATATCACCCTATATCCTTCCACATATGTTGGCTATATAGTGTTGACTGAGTCAACCCTGTATGTTTTTGGGAGATAAATCACTAGGTCCTAAGCTAGGTCAACTAAAGGGCTGATGAAACTCCTAGTGAAAAATACCCTAAATAGTATAGGGTTAACCTAGTATACCATGTATAGTAATCAAAGGCTAAAAACTATACAGGTTGACCTAGTCAACCTAGTACATTCAAGTGGATAAAAGGAATCAAGGTGAGGAAAATAGGACTAGAAAGAGGAAAAAGACTAGAGGAGTGCGCAAGGGAGGAGTAATAGCTTAAATAATGGTTTTAGGAGTTTGTTCAATTGGTAATAATGTGTAAATAAGAGAGAACAAATTTATGAAGCACCAAAGGTCTACCCACCCCTTTCTTGATACACCCCTTAAGGCATGGACTCAAAGATATTGAGTCTTGATGAGCTCCTACAACATGTAAAGCATTAGTATTTGATAAAAGTTGAAAATATTATGTGTATAAATATACCCCACTTGAAGCTCATCACATGTCACTTAGGTGTAATAGGGGATGGTGCTTTGAGAAATAACATAAGGACATATAACGTTGACGCTAAAAAATGTTGAAATATTTTAAATAAAAAATAACTAAAAGTAAATGATTGAAAAGTAAATAATTAAAAATCAAATGATTGAAAAGTAAATAAATAAAAAGTAAACATAATGCATACCTTGACTTACCTTTATTGCTAGATGGTTTTCTATTGTGTTGTTAGTTTTGATTGTGGAGGGTGTAGAGATTGATTTCAACAAACCCAATAATACAAAACTAAAGAGCAAAACCAAACTAATACAATGAAAGCCAATATAATTGGTGCTATAAGGATGGGAAGTACTTGTAAAATTTGGCAAGCTAGGGTGAAAAGTGTTATGTTAGACCAAATGACCACGTCAAACAATAAGAGGAAATTGGGTAACTAAAAATCCAAGGCTACTAAAGACTGAAAAACTCAAACAAGATATCCTTATGTAAGAAAGGCAAACTCACCAAGTCAAACCAAGGATACATGTCAAATAGGATGGTAAGAAAAAAAATCAATGGTAAAATCAGAAACAAAATAGTAAAACAACATTGATGAGTGAGTAGTAACAATCCACATCTCACTCAATAATGGAAAAAGGTGCATAAAAGGGAAAACAACATTACTAAGTGGGAAGTAACAAGCCAACCTCACTCAACAATGGAAAAAGGGGTACAAAATTAGGTATTCATAATAATAGGATAGTAAAATAAATGATAAATGGTAAAATGAAAGTAAAACAAATGTAGAAATGTAATAAATCATGGTAAAAGAAAAAGAAGAAATACATAGTTGCTCAAACATGTTCTTTCACTCTGAGGATATATAAAACCTGAAACAAAGTAGTTCTAGCACATTTTTAAGAGATGAAGAAGAAGGAATTAAAAAAGAGGGGGAAATAGATTTAGAATCATAATTTGCCTATCAAGGTGGGGGGGATGAAATGGGTAGAGGGGAAAATTAAGGAAAAACCAAGGTAGAGGAACTCTTTATCAAATTTACGACACTCAAATTAGGTTTGCCAAAACAAGAAGAATTTCAACCTTAAGGACTTTGAAGAACTTATTTTAGCCACATAAGTCTTAGGTCAACAAATGAATTATATAGATCATCCCATGAAGGCTATATGCATGAGAATTAAAATGGACCTACCTCTCCATAGTGTGTTCCCCATTCCTTAGGACCCCTTACAGAGTCATTGATCTACTATGAAGATTGGTTACTTACATGAGAAAGGAGGTATCACCATAGAGTTTTTTTAATTCCCCTATTCCTATATACTAGCCTACCACACCCCAAAGGACCTCATCTCTATGTGAGGCCAAATTTGGAGTTTGAGCATCAAGGATATGTGCTTGTAATCACATCTTTTGGTGTGAATTTTACTTTTGAGATTTGTATATTTCCTTTTAGATATCACTACCTTTTGATTCAAATGCTTTAGCTTTTAACTTTTTTGATGGCTTTTTCTATTCCTCCTTAATACAAATTTGGAAAATTAGGCATGGGTGCTAAAGATGACTTTCATTTGAATACTTAGGACAATTTTGATAAGAGAGAGAAACTTCAAAGAGCATGGGGTCAGATATTCTCATAAATCTAAGTGAAATAAAAGTGTTATCTTGAATATAAACTTGTTTTATCCAATATGGAGTGAAAAAAAAGGGGAAATAAAGAGGAGTGACACATGGAACAATTTGAATTACTTAAAATCACAAAAATTGTGACAAAGGGAAAAAAATAGATACAATGAAAATAAACAGTGATTCCTTAGCATAATAATGAGGTAAATGGAGAAAAACATGATAACATATATTTTTTTCACAAATTACATCTAAAAAAATAATTAAAATCTAAATTTGAGAACAAGGATCATAAAAAAATGAAAATATGGTAATTTTATGAGGAGGGACAGGTCTTATCCACGGTCTTACACTGAAACTTAATAAAAGATGAACCCAAGGGGTACCAATAAACAAGTGAAAGATAAAGTGAGGTAATAACAAAGGATGGTAGTTTTGTGAGTAATGTTGGGTTCTATCCATGGTCTTATGAATAAACTCACAAAATAAAAACCCAAGGGGTGTCAAAATAGAAAATTCAAGAAGATAAAGAAGACTATGGTACATTAAGAAATTAAAAGACCAAAAGGGAGGACTAAAGGTTTGTGAAAGGAAGGAACTTGCTATAGAGGGAGAGACCTATATAAGTAACCTAAAACAAAGTGTTAGATATATGTAGATAGAAAGCATAAAAAGAAGGAAATTTTTAAGCAAAGTACTTTTTAAGGAACTGTGTGTTGGTGGGCTCTTTAAAAACATGGTCTTCATTGGTTTGAAGGCAGTAGGTGCTTGAACTAGGAATATCTTTGACTAAATATGCCCCCAACCATTTTTATGAATATTTACCTTCTTTATCATGGGTGTAGTGTAATTTAAGGACAAGATCACTAACATTAAATGTGTGGATGTTAACACGTTTGTTATGTTACCTAGCAATGTCAGCCTTGTATTGGTGATTATGTTGTAAGGTGAAAAGATGATGTTCATCAATTATATCAAAGGTATGAAGATGATATTTATGTAATTATTAATTGGGAATAATAACATGAAGAGATATACAAAGAGAGGGAAGCTCAACTTCTAAAGGAAAAATTGACTCAAAACCATAGACTAGATAGAATGGTTTACCCCAGTGGCATTATGTATGCTACTCTGATAGGACCAAAGAGTAGGGTAAAGATGAAGATTTTGATCCATTTGGGTTTCACATATTATCTTTTGGAGAATTTTATTAAGAATTTTATTAGTGGCCTCAACATGACCATTACATTAGAAATGATAAGGCATGGAATTTTTTTGATTAATCTTGAATTTGTTAAAAAATTATTTAACATATTTATTTTTGAAGTTAACACCATTAAATAAAATGATGGTATGGGGAACACCAAAGTGGAAAATGATTTGATTAAGAATAAATTTATAAATGGTAGGACTGATGATGTTAACAAGAGGCATAAATTTTACCCACTTGGTAAAATATTTGATAGCAGTGATGATAAATACATGCCCATATTCAGAGCAAGTAGTTTACCAATGAGATCAAATCCCCATGTGGAAAATAGCTAAGGAGATTTTATGGTTTGAAGTTCAGCTAGAGGTGAATGGATTAGATCATCATGAAGTTAAAAAAGGATTACACTTTTTATCATATTCAATTGCATGTTTTTCAAGAGTAGGCCAAAAGTAACCCATACATAGGCGTTTATAGGTTGTAGCATGTTCGCTATAATGGCCACCATAAATTCCCCCATGTGCTTATTCAAGAAGAGGAAGGACCTCATCTTGAATAACATAATAGAGCAAGGTACCTTCAATGTTATGATAGTAAAGGATGTTGTGTTGAAATACATACTTGAATTTTTGTTTATGAATACGTGTCTTTTCATAAGAGCTAAGTTAGGAGGATAAGTTTGATGTTAGAGAAATTGAATAATGTCTTTCTACTAAGGGCTTTGGTGAATGGTAACAACCTCAATATGATAGATAAGTGAATCTGGTGGTTGAGTAGAGGATGGATATTTTCTTATTTGTATAAGAAAAATAGGATAAAAAAGAACTTGGTGTGGATGAAAGAGAGATGCTAAAGAGGAAAGAGAAACAACAATGGAATTTTTATCTTGAGGAATATTCTCAATAGTGAAAGAGATGAAATCCTTAGCAAGAGTGGTTATAATTTGATGATATGTGATGATATTCTCACTTTTACATTGACAATCACCACTAACTTGATAATAAATACGCTGAGAGTCAGCTAAAGCATGAAGGTATTGAATGTCTAAGTTAAGATCAGCTCGCATGCCTAAAATGAGAGATTCATACTTATCCATATTATTGGTGACATCAAATGTGAAATGAAAAGCTAAAGGAATGATCTTGTCAAAAGGACTTGTGAGAATGCAACCTACCCCAGCTCTTTGAAGTCATTTAGCACCATCAAAGTGAAGGGTCTAAGTATCCTCATGTAAGTTGACATTAATTTCAAGAATCTCCTTGATAACTAATTTTAGTTTATTATTACCAGAGGAAGTAGTGGATTCATCAAGAATATTGGCTTCAAGATTGGTAGTAAAACTATGAAAATAATCTTTGAGAGAAATAGATTGATTAAGACCTTCAATGTATAGGATATTATCATATGGAAGATTATATTGAAGAGAATAAGTGGTTGATATGGGAGATACAACAAATTGATCAGCTATGATTTTCCCTTTGATAGATTTTTGAGTGATGATGTGAAGATAAAATTCCATAAGTAGGACCATCCATTTACCAATTCTATATCTGGGAAAAAATGCTTTAGAGAATAAATGATGAAGGGGGTCAGAATGAACATTGACATAAGTAGTTTGGTAAAGCATATAATGGAAAAAAAAATTAGTTGGGAAATGGATAGTGAGGTAATCATGCTTACTTTGGGTATAACATGTTTCATAATTGATGAGGCCTCAGGTAATGTAGTAGATAGAATACTTTCTTGCCATATCATCTTGTTGGACAAGCATTGCCCCAACAAAATTATGTGTGGAAGAAGTATATAGAATCAAAGGTTTATCATTAGGAGGATGAAATGTAGGTGGATGAATCAATGACTCTTTCATATTATCAAAGGCTTTTTGACATGGATCCATCCATTTTAAAACAAAACCTTTCTTGATATGTGAATTGACAGAGTGAATTCGATATGCCATTTTGGGGATGAATCATATAATTACCCTAAGTTTGCCTAAATAAGTACAAATGTCAGGAATAGAATGAGGAATGGGTATGTTGATGATAGCACTAATTTTATCAAGGTCAAAATCAATTTTTTAGATGTGACTCCAAAGATACATTTGTATGGATTGAGCCTAAATTTATATTTAAGAAGATGGTTAAAGATGATAGTAAGATCAAAAAGATGATTCTTATGATGTTTATATTTAGTAATGAGATCATCCACATAAGGTTCAATAATTTTATGAATGAGATTGTGAAAGATGTGATTCATTGCTCATTAGTATGTGGCTCTATCATTTTTGAGGTTGAAGGGCATTTTGACATAGTAATAAGTGCCCCATTATATGGTAAAAGTAGTCTTATATTGGTCTTGAGGAGTGATATGAATATAAAAATATCTCAAGAAGCCATCCATAAGAGATAAAATTTTGTTACCAATTGTGGAATCAACAATGGCATATATTTAAGGTAAATGGAAGTTGTCCTTGGGACAAGTAATATTAATATTACAAAAATCAATACAAATGTGAATGACCATAGCGACCTTCTTCCAAATGGGAATAATGTTGGAAACCCAATAAAAATAATCCACTAGTTTGATAAGTTTAGCATTAAGTATTTTGATGATTTCCTTATGACATAAAGTGGAAAATTTAAGTGGAAATTTTATTTATTTTTGATGTACAATCTTGGCATCAATATAAGTAATGATGTTATGAACCATAATTATAGGGTAAATTTTAAGCATGTCTTCATAGGACTAAGTGAAAGCCTCATGATATTTTTCAAAGAATAAGTTAAAATTATCATGTTCAGTAGGTGAGAGCTCATGAGAGATAGTAATTGGCCGAGGACAAGATGGAGTACCATATTCAATATGATTGGTTTATTTTATAAGTATGGAATTTACATATTTAAAGTGGTATTGTGAATTAGGTAAGGTATAAATTGGATTTGTTTTAGGATCAATGATATCAATGATGTTATTGAAGTAAGGAGTGTTAGTCTTAAAATTTACAAGTTTATGATGTTGTCAAGGAAGTTGAGGTTCTCGATCATAAAGTAACTCAAGGATAGATTCATCACTAGGTAGGGTAGGAAAAGGACCATAATACTTGACATCTATTTAAATATCTATAATTTGATTGCCATGGTGCTCATACTCAGAATGTATCTAATGAACATTGGTTGCCTTGACATCTAGTGTAATTTCAAGAGTAGAAGAAGTAGATGGATCAGAAGGGTTGGAATATCAATGAGTTCAATAATGGGAGAAGGATTAGATTTAATTATTGGATCGATAGGTGGTAAAGGAGATATAGAAAATTTTAAAGGTTTAGAAGGTATAATTTACTCTACCACCTAAAGAGTATTGATAAAAGGAGAATTAGCAGAAGGAATATGACCGTTGGGATCTAAGGTATGATCCATAGAAATGGTATGAACACCCTGATTAAAGTCATGAATTTGGGATAAGGTTTTCTAGTAATGCTAGGCATCCAAGTATTTGGATTGAGCTTGGACCGTTATATATTTATCATTGTATGTTGGATAAATTGAACATGCTTGAGAATCAAGGGGAGTTTTAGAGGGTAAAATCCTGATATTATTGAATGTACAAGGAGACATGATGAGAGGATCTTGAAATAATTTAGCCACTCCAAAATCATTACAAGTGAAGGCATATTCAACTAAATAAGGGTCCTAAGCATTACATGGAGGGGGAAAATTAGTAATCTCATTAATAAGAGGAACAATACAATCCTTAGGTAATAGAGAAGGAGGAAGCCATTGTGAAATGTAGGGAGGTAACTTGGTAGTATTGTAAATATGTTTCAAATCATTAAGTTCATCATCATCAAAATCTATAAGAGTAACTTGTAAATTAGGATTCATGTTGATGAAATCAGGTAAAGGGGTATTATTAATCTTAGGAATGGTAGGAATATGATATTGTGATGTAGGCTTAGGAAGTTGGATGCTCCATGGATTGGGATCATCTTCATGTTTATACTATTTTCCATTATGTAAGAATTTAATACATTGACTACCAGAAGAAGTAATGGCCCTCATTCGATGAGTCCATGGATGAACAATGAGTATGTTGTAAGATAAATTTAAATCAAGGACCATAATCTTAGTTTGAATGGTCTTAGGTCCAATGGTTAATGGAAGCCAAATACAACCAAGTGGATTTTGATTAGTCTTATCAACACCATGATAAGTGAGATAGGTTTGCTTGATATGATCCTTATTATAATCAAGCTATTGGATGTGTTGTATATTGTAAGATTTTAAAGCACAGACAAAGTTGAACACAATATGCAAATGAATTCTCCACACATAAAAATATATTCTTTCACTCTTTTGATTAATACATCCAAGAATAATATAGATTTATAGGAATAACATCCTATAATTTCTCCACCATTTTCTCACTCCCAAATCCTATGAATAAGAAAACACCTATTATGATATATTATTATAAAAAATAACAATATATCACAAAAATATATATTCTAACTTACCATATTAACCATATGGTTATAACCACTAACTATTTACTATTTTCCATATGATAAATATCAACCTATTTACTATTTACCATCCTGATAAATATCTCATATAAACATTATCTATAACATTCACCCCCAATGTTGACATGGTAAAACATAACTCCTTTTATATTGTAACGTGTTGCATGGGATTGCATCATAATATAAAACAAAGAAAGGCATGTAAACTTCCAATTGGTTGACTATCTTGCTTCACATAACCACAAATATGTGAAGGAATGCATCCTATATTTACTCCATGAAAAGAATGCACTCAACATTCCACTAGTGGATCATATTCATAAAGAAGGAAGGAAGTTAGAGGAATTCTACATTAGTAAAAGTTTATCTACTTTTTTACATCTATGGTTTTCTAGATCGAACACCAACCTTTTCAAATCTATGAGTGTTACAATAAACTTAGAGACACACTATAAAATGTTTTCTACTAGGAGTTAAAACATCAAGATTTTGTTTTCATCTTTTACACACCAAAACTAAACCTTAATAAATGACATGACATGACTATAAAAGCTTTTTTAACTTAATATTAAATAATTACAAATAAAGTTAAAAATAAACCTTGAATTTTAAATGACCCACTAAACTCTAGACTGTACATAGATAAGGGATTACAAAATCAAACTAAATACTAATTGACAAGAACTTAATTATTTAAATATTGAGTAATTTTTAAAATTATAGACTAAACATTTAAAAGAAAACTAAAACAATAGACCTAGACAATGAACATAATTCAAGAGAGAATCATGGTGATAAGAATATATGAAGGCATCGACATGGATGTCAAAGTGAAGACTATAAAATTTTGAGTAGGTTTTATGTTGAATAATTTTGTAAATAAAAATGGAATGCATGCATTAAAACACATATTTTGTGCATCATAGTGGTGAGGTTGAGAATAGAAATGATGGACCAGACAAGTATCAGATATGGTGCTTGAAGGATCAAAGTCATACCTATGTTGATCTCAAACATAGTTACAACATGGAGACATGTCAAATAGTATGTAGTCTATAACGTAGTCAAGTTGGATGCTAATTTTATAAACCAAACCAAAATACCTTCAAATGCATTGAATAGTCGAATAGATAACATTATACAGATACACTTGATAATAGTTTCACATAGAAATGATTGTAGGGCGTGGTAGTCAATATAGAACAAGAGTCTATACACATTAGATGTTTACAAATAAAATAATCAAGATACAAATTTTAGTCTAAATACTTGTATAGGGTGGACACATAAACTATAAACTAGAAAATACAATAAAGGCTTGAATTATTTTATTGAATAAAAGAAAATTGATTCCATCAGCTGGGGCAAAAATAAAATAATGGGTTGCCCCTCTAAAATTATCAAGCCATCTTTAAATCTCAATTGATTTGATACCACTATTGTATATTGTAGGATTTTAAAGCATATACAAAGTTGAACATAATATGCAAATGAATATTCCACACGTAAAAATATATTATTTCACTCTATTGATTAATACATCTAGGAATAATATAGATATATAGGAACATCCTATAATTTCTCTACCATTTTCTCACTCCCAAATCCTATGAATAAGTAAACACCTGTTATGATATATTGTTAAAACAAATAAAAATATATCACAATAATATATATTCTAACTCACCATATTAAACATACGGTTAAAACCACTAACTATTTACTATTTACCATCCAGTAAATATAAACCTATTTACTATTTAACATCTAGGTAAATATCCCATGTAAACATTATCTATAACAGGATGGCCATAAAGTTGTCACATTAATACCAGAACCTTTACAAATTAGAAATTTATGGATAAGAGTGGTATTAATGGCTAATTTGATGAAAATTGGTGGATCATCAACACAAAATAGAATTTCATCATTGATCATGTCCTCTTCAAGTATATCAATGGAGGGCTTGGAAGAAGGACACATAATTTAAATGGTATTTATGTTGGTAGGTTGGGAGTCAATAGAAGGTGGTTCTTCATCTAAGGAGGATGGATATTCAATTTCTTATATTTTTTTCATAAATAACTTATGATGATAGGGATAAGTACAAACCAACTCCATAAGTGGAATCTTAAAAGGCATAGAGTTGAGTTCTTCAAGAAAATTCCAATGAGACTTAAAAGAACTAAAACAAAGTTTAGTAGGTAAATTAGATTTTGGAAGAATAAATGTGGTTAAAGCATCAAAAGGAGGGGATTATTAATCTTAAGATTTAAAAACAACATTAGTATCAGTAGTATATTTAAGAAGTTGTTCCTCTAAAGATGGATTTTTAGGCTTGGTAACATGATCTTTGTGAGCCATTTTATGATGATAATTTATCTTAGCATTATTGACATATTGATAATTTTTAAAATATTGGTCATAATTGACATCAAGGGCATAAACATCCTTGGTATTTTATTGATTATTGGAAGAATGTTTTTGGTTATTTGAAGTAGAATCTTTAGAATTTTATCATTTTTTAAAAGCAACAGTGTATTCTTGATGACAAAGATTGATCATAACTTCATGATTGAATGAATCACCAAGCATATAGGAGACAACAAATTTAGTGATACCTCTAAAAGATTCATGAGAATCCTCAATGTCATCATGGAACCAAAAAAATAGATTGTGGTCATATCACTTAGGAGGAGCATTGGGATAGATTAAAGGTTTTGAGGGTGATAAAAAATATTTCATTTATTAAACCAAAAGAGGTGTATGAGAAGGTGAAGGAACATTGGTTTTGGTAACTCGTGGTTTGGTTTGCAAATTATTACTAGTGATAGCATTAGATGTTTGAAAATATCATTTAATAAGTTTAGGATTAGGTTTAGATTTATTCATAAGAAATTATTGACATTTATCTTGATCAAGAACTTCATTAAGTGTTTGGGAAGTAATGGTTTGAATCTTATATTGAAGAGTGGGAGTTAAAGCAGTGATAAAGAGTTTGAATAAATTATCATTGATCATGTTATGATTAGATTTATGAGCTAAATATTTTCATCTTTTGATAAAGCCATGAGCTGATTTAGTGGGATATTTCTTAGAATTGATGAAGTGGCTAAGACAATTTTTGGGAAGGTCATTGTGTTGAAACTCTTTAATCAAAGGATTAACCAAATCTTCAAGTTTCCAAATAGAATGTTTGGGAAGTTGTTTATACCATTATAATACATTGATAGTGAAGGTTTTCACTAATATTTTAGTATTGTAAAAGTTATTAATTTGGATCTACTCCTTGTAAATATTTCCAAAGACTTTTATAAATGAGCCAGGGTCTTTAGTCCCATCATATTTGATAGTTAGAGATATGTTACCAATATCAATGGATATAATGAAGGGAGATAAAGGCTCATTTTGAATGGTTTTAAGCATCTTTTTACTCATTATGGGTTGATGAATAACATTACCTAAGGCATCTTGAAGAGGTGGAGAAATGAAATTGGGATTAGCTTGAGGATGCATAGTTGGAGGTCGATTAGCCATATTGATTAGATGTTGTTAAACTTGCATCATTTATTTGGTGTTAGAATTTTGCATTATGTTCATTTTTTGGATAACTTGGGCTAATAGTTGAGTTTTATTAGGAGGTGGGTTGGTGTTGGTAGGATCATCCCCCAAATTGGTGTTAGGTGGAAAATTAATAGAAGGGTTACTACTAGGATTGTTAAGTAAACTTGTATTAATTACTTTCACATTAGTTTGAAGATTTTAAAGATGAGAATTTTCTTGGTAAGTATAGAAAGGATTAGATCCATCAACTTCATATTGAGATGTTATTTTCACCATATTGAAATTCATGGATGAAGGAGGAGAAGAGGTGCCCCAAGAGTGATAGTGCTCTAGGGAGGAAAAGAGAGGGAGAAATAAACATCCCATATAGTATCTAAATGGATTCAATCTATCCAAGAATATCTTGATAGAAGACTTTATTATGATTAAAGAGAGATGAAAAAAATGAAAACAAGGATAAATAGATAATAATATTGATAAACAAGGAAGGTAGAAACTAGTATAGGGTCGATTGGGTCAACCTAGCACAAAAAGTAGGGCCTAAAAATAGTACAAGGTTGATTGGGTCAACCTAGTACAACAAATAGGAAAAATTAAGAAACCTATGATAGATTGTGAACTAAAACAAGATAAATTTTTAAAATAATTTAGAAAAAATAGCTAAAAGGAAATAAATAGTCAATTGGATTAATTATGGCCAATCTAATTGAATCACATAGCACAAAACCTTGTACCAACACTGGCTAATGTAAGTTTTTTCTATACAAAATTCAATTGAGCAAAGAGCAAGCAATCAAATTATAAAGTAAATAGCTAATTAATTAGTCAACCTGATTATTTATTATATTATTAAGATATGAATTTAAATGTGACGGGAAGTTGGCTAAAAGTAAGGAACTAGAATTTCAATCTAAGGATGGTTTCAAGTAGTTTGGGTTGAAAGGGACTATAGTGGAAATGATACAAGCTTAGTATTAGGGCCTACCCCCTCACTTCACATAACATAGTGATAAGGGTATCAGGTATTTATATAGAATATACCATTAACCATGTTTTATACTTGACTAGAGTATCAAGTTGGCTTCCCCCTTGGTGATGAAATCTAATTAGGTTGGCCTTGGGTATATAAATGTTAAAATACTTGTTTAGATTTTGTGATTTGGTCATGTGTGTATAAATTAGAAAATAGTTAAACTAAATGATTAATTTAAAACCACATAATTAAGTTATGTGATCTATTCTAAGAAAGAAAATAATAAGAAATGAAAGTGTGAACTAATTACTAGCATACAAGGTTAATTCTAACTCTGAAACAAGGTATAATATTGATATGGTCAATGGTGTATGCAAAAAATATAGAACAAGGTCAACAGGGTTGATCCTATACTATGGGAGTAAGGTCTAGAAATGAATAGGGTCAGTAGAGTTGAACCTAATTATCTAGACAACACATAGGACATAGAACTAGGTCAGTGAGCTCGATCTAGTTGATTGTGCAAGGGTAGTTTTAAAGACTATAAACTATAAAAGAAAAGACTATAATAAAATAAAAATAGAGATAGAAAGGAACCTTGGTAGATTAGAGATGTAAAAAATGATGATTGTCATTCAAGAACCTTGATATATGCATTCAAATTTTTCTAAGTGGGTTGACTAGGTCAATCAAGCTTTACAAAAACTTGTTGCTAAGTGCCTTAAATGTACAAGGTTGACCTAGTATGTTGAAATTGATGTATAAAAAATTACATGGTTAATTGGGTTGACCTATTAGTCTAGACTGGATGTTTGAAAAGTTGAAAAGCTATACTGGGTTGATTGGGTTGATCTAATAGCCTGTACCTAAAAACTTACCAATAGAAGTTAGATACTGAGTTGACAAAGTCAATCTAGTATGGAAAATATATAATACATATAATGATAAAATAATGAAATAAGTGAACAAATATTGCGAGGGTTATTTCACATTGGGTTCCCTAGAATGTATGTAATTATATATCCATCATGTCTATAAATAAATCCTGGCTCAGAGACAATAGAGCATACCTACACTTTCAATTGGGAATACATTTTTTAATAGAGGGAATGACTAATATGGACATTCACTAAACCTGATTAGGGGATCACTTGTCATAATACACCTTGATAGGAAGGGTTCTAAAGCCTGTAGTCTAACATAATCACACAATAACCCTAAAAGAGTCCTAGGTTTAATGTTCACTTTATATCTAATAAAAAGAAAGTAAATCTAATCTAGTGCACACCAAAGCTTGTGGAATAATATGAGGGGTTAGTAAAGAAATAAAAACATGTATATGAGAATTTAAATTAAGTTAAGTATGAGTAAAACCTTAATATATGGAATATGAAGAGAAATATTATTTGATCCAATACTCATGCTACTTTTATCTACTAAAGAGAGGAGAACAAAGTTAGAATATAATTACTTAAATGTGAACCTATCAAGACTCAATCTCTCCCTTGGTCAAAGGGGATTCACAAGAAGTTATTATGGTTTTTAAGGATAACTAAGAAAGGCCAAAGCATCTAAGACTTATCCATAAGACTAGATTCTCTAATTAGAAACCCTAAGCTAAGACTCCTCAAGTATAATAGTGGAAGAGTAGATTATAGAGAAGTGAAAGTGATTAATAACTCTTGATTACATATATAAATAATGATGAAATGATCTTGTATTTATAATCATATCTCACCCTAAATCCTTCTAAATATGTCATTTGTATGGGGTCGATCCTATATGTTTTTAGGAGATTAATCACTAGGTCAGCCAAAGGGATGATGAAACTCCAAGTGAAAAATACCCTAAATAGTATAGGGTCAACCTAGTCAACCTTGTATGGTAATCAGAGGTTAAAAACTATATAGGGTTGACCCAGTCAACCTAGTATAGTCAACTAGATAAAGGGGATCGAGGTGAAGAAAAGAGGAATGGAAAGAGGAAAAAGAGTGGAAGAGTGTAAAAGGGAGGAGTAATAGCTTAGAGAATGGATTTAAGAGCTAGTTAGATTGATAATAATGTGAAAATAAGATAAAATAATCATGTAAAGGACCAAAGGTTTGCACACCCTTTTCCTGGTGCACCCCTTAAGGCATGCACTCAGAGAGATTGAGTCTCTACGATTTCTTGCAAGATGTAAAGCATCATTATTTGATAAAAGTTTAAAATATTTTGTGTATATAGTTGCTTGTTTTCTTCTTTATTGTTTATAATTTTTATTTCAAGCAAAAATTGATCATCTCTCCAAGATGGGGAGTAAGTCCTTTCTCAACCATGAAATATACAAAAGGGACCCAAATTTTATTGACATAGGTGGTGGAGGGGCTTTTAGAAAATCTATTTATTAAGGTCATAATCATCCTAACACAAACCCTAAATTAGGTGATTGGGATCCTTTCACTAAGGTCAAAGATTACTTGGGCTCCTGAATACAACCATGGGGTAAGGACAGTTTTCATGTCATTCTTACTAGACCATTCCCTAATTGTGGATAAATTCACCTTAGGCTTAGGTAGATTGTAATAATTTTTGAAGGAAAGAGGGGAGATACAATCAACTCTTTTAAAACTACATTCATGTACTATCATATCTTGATTAATTTTACAATCCTTAAAAATAGGAACAATAACATTGATGTAATGTAGTACCTCTAGCTTTGTTGCTACATAGTAAAGACTAGTGATTTGAATTATGATCAGGTCATAGTATCTCTAGCTAACTGATGTAATCTTTTCATCCTCTCTTGTAATAGTTGGCATCTCTTCAATGGTCTAGAAAATCTTGGACCAATAGTTATCTCTAGTGTTCAAGTCTACAACATCAAATTTAGTATCTTTAAAGACTCTTCCTTATAAATTGATGCAGGAGCATCTACAAAAGTTTCAAATTCTAGTGTAAAAAATTCAAATTTTGGTTTTCCCTCCAAATTGTGAGATTTCAAAATTTCACCTTGAAAGTAAAATGTAATTATCAAAAAGTGAAAGTAAAAAGGTAAAAAGTAATGGTTAGGCTATTGAGTAAATTAGGGGGAAATGGTTGAAACTATTTTCAACCTTAGAATATTGTTAAAACTTAAAAACAGCATTTGTTTGCCTTAAGCCCAATTTGGGCGTAGAAGTTGGAAGAAAATCCTTGAAAAGAAAACAAAGAAGAATTCATTAAATAGAGAGGATGAGAAAATAAGGAGGATGAGAGGGCTGTAGAAGAGAAGAAGAACAGAGAGGAAAGGTCCTCTCATGCAAGGAAAGAGAATGGAATGAAGAAGAGAGAGGAGAATTAGTGAGGGAAGACCTCACTCAAGAAATGGTAAAGGAAAGAGAAGGAGCAAGTAAGAGAATGTGTGAAGAAGCAAATAGGGCTTTGGAAGCCATGGAATATGAAGATTGAATCTGGTATTAAATTGTAAGTCTTCTAGTTGATCAAAAAAAAAAAAAAAGAATGTATTTATTTCATATATGGTTTATTATGAATTTTGGTGACAGGCCTATATATATATATATGAGTATGTGAATGTTTATGATGGTTTTATATAGAACAAAGAAGAAAGACTAGTTATTTTTTATGTGGGAACAAGTTGAAATTATTATTATTGTGACCAAGAGGTCTTAAGTGCTTTGAATGTCATTAAAAGCCTAAACAAGCCTAAACATGGTATTCAGGCCTGTATACTACAGCCCACTGTCTAAGGGAAAACCCATGTGAAAATGTTTGCATAAGGTTCATTTTTGACATGAAGATAAGTCTATAATGCAAGTATAAATCTAAATGAAGATTAAATAGGCTTAGAAACCCCTTTAATGTCCAAAAACTCCACAGTTGGAATTCAGGCCTGTAGGTGGCAATATACAGTCAGTGATAAGACATTGAATGTTTTGCATAGTAGATTGATTGATAAACTCATCCCTTGATATGAGTATGAATGGGGAGGTAATTTAGATGTTTACATGTTTGAATATCACCTTGAAATGCCTATTGATCATTGTGTTTAAGAAACAAATCATGAACCCTGTTGGCTGTCATTAAAAAAATACAGTCCAAGACACTAAATTGTTAAGCAAAGGAAGGTACAGAGGGTTGATATGACTTGGATGATTATTTGAGAAGGTGTAGGGGGTTTAAAAAGACCCTATAAAAGTGATTATATCCCTTGAAACTGTCTAAAACACACCCAGAAAAAATAATTAGCTCGCAGCCTGTGACTGTCATGGGAAAATTCTGAATTAGGTTCAAACCCTTAAAATGAGTTTTAATGCTTAAAAACTCTTGAAACTTTGTAATCTGAACCTTGATGATGTTATAAAAATGTTGGAAGTGGTTTCAAGGTGATACAGTACGGATAAGTATGGAAAAAGTCAACTGTCAAGTGAGACCTAGGTGCATGTGAAGGGAAGAGTGTAGGCCAATAGAGGAAAAGTGGATTTCTCCAAATAAGTTCCCAAAAAAATGATTGATTCACCTGTAAGAAGATAATGGGTATCTGGAATGGTGATTTTTTTGATTAAAAAGTTCGTACATCACTCTGGACAAGACGTTTTGCACAAAAGGAGGGCTAATTGGAACAGGGTCTAAAGAAGAAAGTACAAATCCTTACAAAGAAACCTCATGATATTTTTCAGTATGTTATAGAAAAGCTTAATGGGTATCCATAAATGGTTTTACTTTCATTATTGAGACAACCTATAAAAAGTTATGTCCAATAAATAGGGAAAATAGGGCTACAATGAATACTTGAACTAAATAGGCCTGTATATGAAGTTAGCTCACAGTTGAGGGTTACAAAGTTGTGTAATATTGGTTTCATCATTTGGTATCAGAGCTTAAAGCTCTTGGGAATTGGTAACTTGTTGTTGGTTATGATTTCTAATGAGTTGTTACAGGATTTGGCAAGAGGATCAACAGGACAAAGCATTAGAAGACCATGGGGAGAAAAGGTATGAATAATGTTGCTATTTGATTTGAGTTTATTAAAAAAAATAGGTGAAGAGGAAGGCAGTCAAGCCATTGAGTCATAAGAAGAGAAGAATCCAAGGAAGGCTTAGTGAAGATCCAAGAAGAAGCTTGGATAGTTTGCCAAAAGACTAAGGTGAAATAGACTTAGGTGAGGTAAAGGATGGAGTTTGAAGCTTGGAGAGCTCAAAATTAAGAGAGAAAATGAATGCTCAAGAAGAAGATCCAAATCAAAGTAAGCTTGGATTTATTATTTGTATTTTATGAAGTGTTGTATAAGAGTTGCTACAGGATTGAGAAGAGGATCAAAAGACTAGGATGCAAAAGTCCTAGGTGAGATCAAGGAGATTGTCAAAAGACCAGTCAAGGAGAAAAGGCTTGGGTGAGACAAGGGATCAAGAGACCAAGGTGGAAAAGACTTGGGTGAAGATCTCAGAGATGGAAGTGTTCTTGAAGGCACTATAGAGCAGCAAGGTACAGGAGGGCACCAAGAAGAAAGCAAGCATCAAAGGTATGGACAGTTTTGTACTTGATAAAGAAATTGCTAATTTGAAGAGAGAGTTAGCTAAGATTAAAGATGAATATGAGTCTTGGATGAAGATGGATAAGCAAGCATGGGTATGGACAATAAAGAAAAGGTTGAAGTGGCCAATAGATCTCCTAAGGAAGAGGAGAAGAAGGCAAAAGAAGATTGCCATGAAGAGAGAAGCCCATAGAGGCTTGAAGAAGGTAAGAAGGTTGCCAAGTGAGCAGCAAGAGGAAGAAGTTGTGAAGAAGGTTCTCATTGAGGAGAACAAGAGAGAAGAAGAAAGAAAAGATGAAGTGCCAAGAAGAGCACTTGAGAAGATGAGAGTGTTGATGAAGAGGACACTCATGGAGACATTATGGTCTCTTGTTTTTATATCTAATGCTGTTTTTGCATGGGTAAGTGCAGGTATGAGCAGCCTTGTGAAGGTCAAGAGAAGGGCCTTGGAAAGTGAAGAGATTGGTGCAAGAGAAGACACCAAGTGCACAAGTGAATGTGCAGGAAAGAGAAGAGTGTTTGCTGATGTTGATAAAGAAGAAGAGATGCATTGGTTAATGCATAAGAAAGGTGTTGATGATTCCATACAAGCAAGAGAAGAGATGGAAGATGAAGCTGAATTCCATGATGCCATTGAAGGCCAAGAAGAAGAAAGAGGACAGCCAAGCATAAAGGAAGAAGAAAGGACAGATAATCAAGAAGCTATGCAAGTCAAGGAACTAATGGAGCAGCCCATTAAGGAGGTAAAAATAAGTTCAAATTCAGATTTTTCAAATGCATATAAGAGTAAGACTACTGATGTACAGATGGAGATGAAGAAGATTAATAACAAGCCTTCAAATCCAGCAATAGACCATGGCTATGTGATACCAAAATGGCTTAAGGGATCAGCAAATGTAACGAAAGACACAAAGTTCAATCAAGATGATGACTCAAGCAAGAAGCAAATACAAAGCATGAAGAAAGAGGTAGAATGCAAAGTGAGCAAGACCAGCTATCAAGAAAGACAACATGAAGATGTCAAGGAGCAGAAATTGGTTGGTAAATTGAACAAGTGTCATCCTAAAGCTATGAAGAAGGTATGGATGGCTAAAGGTGAGAAAGAAAACTTCTCACAGAATAATGAGGTGGAGCATGACGATACAAATATAAAAGGTAAGTCAATTGCTTACAATGAATGGGATAATGAGTTGTTTGAAGCATTTAATGATATGTTTATGGAAAATTAGGAATGGAAAGTAACTATGAAGACTAATATGCAGCAAGGAGAGAGTTCCAAATGGATGGATGATGAGGAAAGGGGAGAGTATGCAGCAAAGCAAACAAGATGGCTTCAAGAAAAGATTGAAGAAAGCAAGGAGAGACAAGGTAAGGGTGTTTCAATTGTATTTGATGAGTATATTGATGAAGAAGTTGATTTATGTGAAGACAAGCTAAGAAAAGAAGAGATAAGAGGTAAGGGGCAAGTAAGCCTTGTGAGTGATCAGCCCAAGTTTGATGAAGAGAATAGTGAGATAGATGAGATCTTACTAAAGGAAGAGTTGAAGATGTTGGAGCAGCTGTTTGATTATTCAAGAGAGATGAAGGAAGGTACAAGCCATGGTGAAGACACCATTGGGAAGAGTAGAACAAGACAAGAGCAAAGCAAAGAGACAAGGACAGTTTTAGTCAAAGAACAAGAACATGGAGACAGCCAAGAGACTTCATGGCCTAAAGATTTTGATTCTAAGGTGGCTTTGAATGTTTTGTATGCAGGTATGAAGGTTGCTGAAGTGAAGGACATACATGAGTCATTGGAGAAGCTCATGAACCAAGAAGAACAACAAGAAGATCTAGAAGACATGTATGAAGATGAAGAAGCATGGAAGTGGGAGATGGCAGCTGAGAAAGAGATGAGGAGAAGAACATACCAGAAGAGGAAGAACAGCAAGATGAAAGACAAAGACTATTCCAAACAAACACAAGCATTGGTATTGACAACAAGACCATGGGATCCAGGTATACAAGTGAAGACTAAAGTGAGGAGGAAGCATGACATTTGAACTAAGGTTCAAATCTTTTCTAGAGGGAGAGTATGATGCAGGAGCATCTACAAAAGTTTCAAATTCTAGTGTAAAAAATTCAAATTTTAGTTTTCCCTCCAAATTGTGAGATTTCAAAATTTCACCTTGAAAGTAAAATGTAATTATCAAAAATTGAAAGTAAAAAGGTAAAAAGTAGTGGTTAGGCTGTTGAGTAAATTAGGGGGAAATGGTTGAAACTATTTTCAACCTTAGAATATTGTTAAAACTTAAAAACAGCATTTGTTTGCCTTAAGCCCAATTTGGGCGTAGAAGTTGGAAGAAAATCCTTGAAAAGAAAACAAAGAAGAATTCATTAAATAGAGAGGATGAGAAAATAAGGAGGATGAGAGGGCTGTAGAAGAGAAGAAGAACAGAGAGGAAAGGTCCTCTCATGCAAGGAAAGAGAATGGAATGAAGAAGAGAGAGGAGAATTAGTGAGGGAGGACCTCACTCAAGAAATGGTAAAGGAAAGAGAAAGAGCAAGTAAGAGAATGTGTGAAGAAGAAAATAGGGCTTTGGAAGCCATGGAATATGAAGATTGAATCTGGTATTAAATTTTAAGTCTTCTAGTTGATCAAAAACAAAAAAAAATGAATGTATTTATTTCATATATGGTTTCTTATGAATTTTGGTGACAGGCCTATATATATATATGAGTATGTGAATGTTTATGATGGTTTTATATAGAAAAAAGAAGAAAGACTGGTTATTTTGTATGTGGGAACAAGTTGAAATTATTATTATTGTGACCAAGAGGTCTTAAGTGCTTTGAATGTCATTAAAAGCCTAAACAAGCCTAAACATGGTATTCAGGCCTGTATACTACAGCCCACTGTCTAAGGGAAAATCCATGTGAAAATGTTTGCATAAGGTTCATTTTTGACATGAAGATAAGTCTATAATGCAAGTATAAATCTAAATGAAGAGTAAATAGGCTTAGAAACCCCTTTAATGTCCAAAAACTCCACAGTTGGAATTCAGGCCTGTAGGTGGCAATATACAGTCAGTGATAAGACATTGAATGTTTTGCATAGTAGATTGATTGATAAACTCATCCCTTGATATGAGTATGAATGGGGAGGTAATTTAGATGTTTACATGTTTGAATATAACCTTTAAAGGCCTATTGATCATTGTGTTTAAGAAACAAATCATGAACCCTGTTGGCTGTCATTAAAAAAATACAGTCCAAGACACTAAATTGTTAAGCAAAGGAAGGTACAGAGGGTTGATATGACTTGGATGATTATTTGAGAAGGTGTAGGGGGTTAAAACAGACCCTATAAAAGTGATTATATCCCTTGAAACTGTCTAAAACACACCCATAAAAAATAATTAGCTCGCAGCCTGTGACTGTCATGGGAAAATTCTGAATTAGGTTCAAACCCTTAAAATGAGTTTTAATGCTTAAAAACTCTTGAAACTTTGTAATCTGAACCTTGATGATGTTATAAAAATTCTTGAAGTGGTTTCAAGGTGATACAGTATGGATAAGTACGGAAAAAGTCAACTGTCAAGTGAGACCTAGGTGCATGTGAAGGGAAGAGTGTAGGCCAATAGAGGAAAAGTGGATTTCTCCAAATAAGTTCCCAAAAAAATGATTGATTCACCTGTAAGAAGATAATGGGTATCTAGAATGGTGCTTTTTTTGATTAAAAAGTTCGTACATCACTCTGGACAAGACGTTTTGCACAAAAGGAGGGCTAATTGGAACAGGGTCTAAAGAAGAAAGTACAAATCCTTACAAAGAAACCTCATGATATTTTTCAGTATGTTATAGAAAAGCTTAATGGGTATCCTTAAATGGTTTTACTTTCATTATTGAGCTAACCTATAAAAATTTATGTCCAATAAACAGGGAAAATAGAGCTACAAGGAATACTTGAACTAAATAGGCCTGTATATGAAGTTAGCTCACAGTTGAGGGTTACAGAGTTGTGTAAGATTGGTTTCATCATTATGGTCAGATAGAATTCTATGTCCTCTTTGTGTTGTTTTTTAGTTGTCATGACTATGATTTTTCAAAATTACTCACTAGTGGTCTATATTTCATCTTTGGATCAGTTTTCACTTGCTCATATGGAAATTTGACTCTCTCAGGCTTGATTTTGGTCACTCTCTAGGATTAAATTAGATATTTTGGAGATGTTAGGGATTTTCTATAAAAAAAAATTAGTTTTAATGGTGACATATTTTTCACTTGACTGATTTTGTGCCTTATATTTGATTTGGACCTTGGCATTTCTACCTTTTCTTTTTTTAGCTCATAAAATCTCAAATTTTGTCACTTTCTATACATTTGCCATCATCATGGAATCTACATGGCAATTTTTGTGGTAGATTATTCATTAATGTTTTAAAACATGAATGTTGTCATTTGAAAAAACAAATTTGGCTCACTCCATTGGATCATTCTACATGGATCAATGGGAATTGTTGATATCAATCCTGAGAGTTGCATGCTATTGGCTACCTTCACTATGTTTTATATAGTTATGAAAAGTGTCATTATCATGGGTCTCTTAAGCCTTATTGAAAAATATATCCTAATCTCACTCTATGTTATTGACTTCATTTGGTTAGATGTAGGCCAATGATTATGATTCATGGGATGGACAACCATTAGATGTGTGTTGTACTTATGGTCATGACCATGACACTTGTCACCTTCTCACCATCTCAAAGGTTTTATTGAAACCTTGACTTGGTCTCACTATGTTAGATTAATCTAATCTACATGAATACAAGCCATAGATCCTGCAAAGATGCACAAGGTTTAAGCTAGTATTGGGACATATAAAGAACTTAGCATAAATGATTTATACTATGGTTGTATTTTGTGTTAATAAACATGAAATAAACCTTAGGTTAAAATATTTAAACTAGTTTTAAAACATATTAAAGGGGACCACAAATAATAAAAGGACCCATCATAAAGTTTTTAACCTAAGGTTTTATCGTATTAAGAAATACAACAAAACTTTAAGGTAAAAAGCTCTAGTCTAAGCTTTATAATAATAGGACCTATTTGTTAGATCAAGACAATAGAAAAGATCATGGGACATATGTAGACCAAACATAAGATTTTGGACTAAGGTTTGGTCAAATGTTAAAAAACATGACTAAATATTATAGTAACATTTAAGTTAACTCCATGGTGTTTACAATTGCTCACATGTAAGTTTTAACTTAATTAGAAGGGTATCAAGTTGAAACATGGCTTTAAATAGATCCATTTAATCTATGATAGGTCAAAAGCTATATAAAATATCTATTTTAATATTGAATTATAGAATCTTGAGCATGTTTACTTTCTAAATGAGACTCCATTGATCCTACAACATGGAGAAAAAACATGTTCATTCATGCAAGCAAGATTGGTTTCTGAGGTAAAATTTGATGATCTCATAAAATTTAATGATGACCTCATAGACACTAATTGATGTTAATGAGAATGTCAAATTTTAGCTCACTTAATTAACCATAGGGGATAAAATTTGATGATCTCATAGACATCAATTAATAGTCATAAAAAATTTAATTTTAAGCTTGCATAATTATCCATAGGAGCTTGAATTTGATGGTCTCATGGACGTCAATAATGACCTCATGGATGTCAATTGATGGTCTCAAGAATGTCAATTTTAATCTCATGAAATATATTAGGTCCCAAAGGAAATTTGAATCAATACACATCATTTGATTGATCTTTCCCGAGTAAACATGGGTCATTAATTATGATCTAGGTAGTTGGACTGCCATTGGCTCCTTCGAGTAAAACATAGGCTAAGTCTATGTTATAACAAAAAGGGACCCATTTCAATCCATAATCATCTCACTCTATTGGATCATTGATTATGATCTGAGTAATCAAGCAAGATTTCTCCCATGAGCTAAAGTCTTAGGCATATTGGGCTCATCTCACTTTGTCTAATCAACTTTGCACGATTGAACACGAGTCATTGATCCTACAAAGAATCACATAACCTAAATTAGGAATAAAAAACATAAAGGGACTTAGGTTAAAGTCTTAGGACTAAGGTTTTATTTATGTTAATAAACATGAATGGGGCCTTAGGACTAAGGTATTAGTCTAAGTTTATGATGAGAGGGACCATGCAAAAAATAAAAGGACCCTATAAGAATTAAAGTTAGACCACACTAAAATAAAAAGGAATGAGGGGCTCGAGACATGAAGAGACCAAGTATATAGTTTTTAGGCTAAGGTTTGGTTGTGTTTAAAAACATGACTAAGCCTTAGTATAAAAATTTAACTAAGTCCATAGTATATTAAAAGGTTCCCACATAATTTTATTCCCACCAAATTTGAATTCAAATGGGGGGTCTGAGCTAGGGTTTCTGAATGAGGATTTTAGGAAGATTGAACATGGATTCAATTTGACTTTTAACAAACCAAAGGTTAGTAAAAGGTCAAATTAAGATAAAATTATTAAAATTATGAAACCTAGACATTGTCTACCTCTAATGGACATCTGTTAGACCTATAACCTAAAATAAGAAGATCCAAAGTTAGCAAACTTTATACAAGGTTAAACCAAAACCATGAACCAATAAACCAACTAGAATATGGTGTAGATGATCTTCAAATATGAATAATGTGAAAAAATGGTAATAATGTTATGATAAAATGGATTTTCAATTTTAAAGTATAAATTTACACTATTTCCTCATTTTTAAAAAATGGGGGTATGTTTATCTCAATAAATGATGACTTCTAGGGGAAACATAACAATATGTTAGAATTCAAAGACTCTAGTGCGGACAAATAACTAGATTACTTATTCCACTTGATCAATACCATTATCAAGATCATTTTATGGTTAAAATAAACCTTACATTTGTAGAATTAAGATCAAACATCAAAACCTATCCATGTTGTGTGTGTACTTTGATTCCACTTACTATTTTCTATAGGATTTAGAGGACAAATTCCAGGTTTCATGTCTTCAATCATTAACATTGATTTACTACATGTTTGGATATTCATTAAGAACCATGATTTAGCTCAGTGAGGGCTTGGACATTGCTCTGCTACCAACTAGGCATCTATAGCCCCAATAGAGATACCAGGCCTTGATCCACTGCTATTCAAGAATCCATAGCACTAGTGGAGATTACCAGAATCACCTTTGCTTGAAAAAACTTTTGATTTTGTAATAAGCTCTTATTTTTTGTATTTTTTAGATCTTGTAAGCTTTCTAACAATGGTTGGGAACTAGGTTAGCCAAGTTTATGGATTTGGTCCAATGTTTGATATTTAGGAAATTACCTATGGTTGTAAACTTTGTCCTAGGAAAGGATATTTGTTAAGTGTAAACATGACTATGCCTTAATAATTCAAGCTTTCATCCCCCATGTGAAAATATTCTTAAAACCAAGTTTAGATCAAAACAATGTTTAAGTTCTTATAAAACAATTAACCTATCCACCAGTCCTCACTAGTTTCTTTAAATTATAACATAAGATTACATTTAAAATCCATGATCAACAAATGGTTGAGATTCATACCTGTATTTATGAACTGTGGAGTTCCTAAGTAATCAAGTGAACTTTGAGTTGAGGGATTTATAAAAGGAATTAATAGGAGTAAGGAATAAAGCAAAGTAAGTAAACACACAAAATAGAAATAAAAATAAGTAGAAATTAAAGAAACAAACAAATATATATAAACATATGTACAAGCAAAGGATATGAAGGAAAGAAGAAAAAAAAGAAACTAATCGAGCCTACCCATACTAACTCTACCTCTTATTACAGTTTACTCCATGAAGACCCCAAAAGGAGTAATAGAAAATTAATGCTTGAGGTATTGCCAATTGTTGGGCAGTGTGAACTCTACTCCTTGTAGGTCTTTTAGCTTAAAGGTGTTGATTCCAAGTTTCTCAGCAATCTAATAGGGACCTATCCACATAGCTGTGAACTTCTCATGTTTACCCTTAGGCTTAGATGCCTTATCCCAAAGAATAATTAAGTCTCCTTACTTGAATACTTTTATCTTTGATCACTTATCAAACCACCTTTTCACTATGGTTTAGTGCCTTCTAAAGTTGGCAAAAGCCTCTTCTCTAACATCTTCCATCTAAATAATGTCTAGCAATCTTGCGTTTACTAATTCCTAATCATTCTCCATGTATTACTACATGAATCAGTATGTTGGTAGCTTGAGTGTAATGAGGAATATGGGCTCTTGGTCATTTACCAATAAGAAGGATGATGCTTTGAGAGCCTTTTTGACCCTTGTTCTAACTACCCATACAGAAAATTTGAGAAGTTTGTGCCACATTCTTATCTTGTTTATTGTAAGCTTCTTTATTTCTTTCATCAAGTTATTATTAGTATATTTAGATACCCCATTACCTTGAAGATAATGGTTAGATGAGAACTTGATACTGATGATATTATCATATGCCCATTTAGTCAACTCAATGGATATAAAAGCTAATCCATTATCAAATACTAAAGAGACCAATGTCCCAAATCTGGTGCATATGTTTTCTTCTAAAAAATAGATCACTTCTTTAGTTCTACACTATTTAGTAGCCACTACCTTAGTCCATCTGGTGTAGTGATTAGTAGTAGGTAAAATGTGATTATTACCCTCTAATGATTTAGGGTTGATTACCCCTATGAAATCTAGTCTCTATTGGGTGACTGGCTTGTCAATCATTAATGGTTGTAGTGGAATGTCTATCTTGGGTTCTTTTGTGCTAAATACTTGACTTGAATGGCATTACCTTACATGTTTATGGGCATCTTTAAATATTGTGGGCCAATAATAACTAGCTCTAAGGATTTTGTGAGTTTTTTCCTTCCAGATGAATGTCCACTTCCTAGCCTCTCATGAAAAGTGCTCATGGTCTTAGCTTCTTCTTCTTTGGATACATAACTCAAGTAAATGCCTTCAAAGTTATTTTGGTACATCACTCCATCCTTAATTAGATATTGGGCTACCTTAAGTCTTAGGGATCTTCTTTGATCCCTAGTTAACCCTATAAAATAAGTGCCATTGATTAGTAGATGGATAATAGGATCATACCAATAATTGGATTGAAAATTTTCTTGTTCAACGCACATGGCATTGAGCTTGGGGTTAGCATTGGCAATCATTTGAATCAAACCTTGGCACCTTACCAATTTTTCAATCTTTAGTTCAATCTTATATTATTGAATAATAGACATCCACGTACCTCTCCTTTCTCCTAATTTTTTTTGGCTTAGAATAATCTTTGTGGTAGGGTCTAGTAAGATAGTATGCACCTTATTCTTAAAAATGTAGTGCCTAAATTTATTTGCTACCTTAACTAATGCACATGCTTGTTTATAAATTAAATAATAATTTAACTCAAAAAAATTAAATATTGTGCTCATGAAAGCAATTATATGGTCACATCCATCAATTTTGTAAGTTAATATTGTAATAATAGTATGATCAAAAGCAAAGGAGTAATGGCAGAAATCTTTGGATTAATCTAGACGTATCAAGATTGGAGCTTGACCAATTGCCTCCTTGATGTCCCTAAAGGCCTTCTTGGTTTCTTCATTGCAAGTTATTTTGACATCCTTCTTCATCATATTATTTAGTGGCTTGATAATTTCTATAAAGATAGAAATAGACTTCCTCACAAAGTTAATTTTGCTAAAGAATGATTTTAGTTCTTTCCTACTATTAAGAGGCTCTATCTTTGATATGGCTTTTACTCTATCTATATCTATAGAGATTCCTCCTTATTAATAGCATGGACTATCAAATTTCCCTCAATAACATAGAAAATAATCTTCTTTGGGTTGAGGTAAATCATATACCTCCTGCATATTTCAAATACCTAGTGTAAATGCATGATGTGGTCTTCCCTATTTTTAGAAAAAATATTCAGATCATCCATGTATATATTAATGCATTTACATACCAAACCTTGGAGATCATGATCCATGGAATTTTTGAATATTTACCTTGCATTGATTAATCTGAATGACATCCTCTTGTATGCAAATGTGCCCCACTTGGTAGTAAAAGTAGTCTTCATCTTGTCTTCCTGATTCACTAATACTTGGTTATACCATAAAAATCCATCAAGAAAGGACATCATAGAAGAACCAAAAATGATTTGTATAAATTGGTATAAAGAAGGCAAAGGATAGTTGTTTTTTTAGATGACTTATTTATATTCCTAAAATCAATGCACAAGCTTATTTCACCATTGTTTTTCCTAACTGGAACCAAATTGGTGACCCAAGTAGAGTGCCTAATTGGAAATACAATCTTGACATCTAAAAAATTTTTGACTTCTTTTAAAATCATAGGTTCTAAAATAGGGTTGACTTGCCTCTACTTTTGTCTAACAAGTTTACAATTTTTCTTTAAGGTATGGTATGGGTGATGACTGTTGGATCAAAAATATTCAAGTTATCATAGGACCATGCTATTATGCCATTATAATTTGTCAACAAGTCTTTGGCCCTTTTATCTTCAATGTTTATACATGTTGTTCCAATATTAACTAGTTGAGGTTGATCTTGAGGCCCAAGAACAGCTGCCTTATAATCCTTCCCACTCATTTTGGGAATCATAATGTTCTCAACTAGCTTATCCTAATCAAATAACCTCTCTAAGGAAATCATGCCTTTTGGGATCTTATTATCATTTAGCTAAATCAAAAGTATTCTCATTGGCCTCATCTATGATATGGGCCTCAAATAATCTTAAATTGGTCATGAAATCTAGGATTTGATGGTCATCATTAAAAATGTATAGATAATTTATGTTATCTGGGAGTGAAGGGCATGGGACTAGCTCAATGTTAAAGTTTTGAGAGTCATGGTTTGGTATAAGAATAGTTGCACCTAAGGTAAGCTCAATAGAAGCCTTGTTATCATCCTTAGGGATGGAAATAATGTTGAATGCATCAAAATATTATATCAAATCCTAGACTCTAACCTCATATCTCTTGAGATATTATAATATACATAGGTATTTACTTCTCACATGATTGATTACAAGTTCTGAGTGACCATGAACCATGAGTTATTTAACTTTATGCTGAATGGAAAATTGCAATTCTAGAATCAAAACTTCATACTCTACAAGATTATTTGTGTAAGGGAACTAAAGTATATAAGCATATTTTAGTTCTTTCCTAATATGATTGGTAAGAATAATTCCTACTCTAGACCTAGACTTACACCTAACACCATCTAAATGTAATTTCCAAATTCCAATAAAATCATAAGAAGTCTTAGGACTACGTACCTTATAAGTTTCAAGAGTATACACTCCTAATTTAGAATCCATCTTGTTGATCTCATCAGAGTCAAACATGTTAACTCTTTCATTCACAACAATATATTTTGTGATCATGTGCTTCATCTAAGGCTCTCTTTTCACTTTGATCTAATTTGGGACTCCTTTTCATGGAAACCATAGATGTGAACAATCAGTGGACATATATCCATCTAAGGCCTTTGTCCACTCTTTACTTAATATTATCCCATAATCATTAGACCACCTAGATATCAATAAATTATTAGACTCTCAGCTCAGAAGCAAGTTGTATATGTATATTTAATAATTTCCCAATTAATTTAACTCTAGACTTATCTAATTAAGTGATGACCCTATCAAATTTAATAGGATTCATTCTAAGTTGTTTACAAATACCTATTGGCATAGTGTTTATGGATCCACTAGAATTTAGCAAATAGTTATTTAAATTCTTACCAAACATTTTGATAGTAAGCAGGAAATGTTGAGACTTTATCTTAGCTTTAAACATAGCAAAATTAGCATTATCATTTTTGGGTGGCCTACCAAGATTATTAGATAAGGACTCTAATAATAGATCTCTTTGATCAGTAATCTATGTCAATTCATGCAATGTAATATTAGCCTTAATTTTCTTCATGCCTTCCACAATATTATACCTAATCTTATTGGAAGTATTATATGCATTAGTACTATGTTTATAAGTACTTCCCTTTGGAGGCTCTGGGTTAATATTTGAAGTAGTATATGGAGGAGTGCTGAAGTTTTTTAGAGGTGTTAAATTAGTAAGGGGTTGCTTCTACTCTCTATTCCTTAAATGGTAAGTCTTCTTTAAGAAATATTGGAAATCATGGACTTCTTTAGGAATGTCATCAAGTTTATTGTCTTCTTAGAAATAAAAGTTAAACATCTCTACCATGAAGGCTTGGTCAGTAGATTTGGATTTTGATGTCTTTGCACCATTATCTTTGTTAAGAACTTCTTAAAATGTATCCAAATCCTCTTGAAAGGCTTCAAAAGCTTTGCAAAATTCCATGCAATCTATCTCACCATGTTTAGAAGTGTAATGTACTCTACAATAATCAGGTAAAGCAATATCAATAAGATTTATATGCATTAATTTCTTATCAAAAGGCTGATTTTTCTTATTATTTTTATAATTATCATTATGGAACCTATTATTAGGACTATTAAAACTTTGGAAATAAATTTTTTTTCCTGAGATCTCTCCAGTATTACCAACTTGCTTCTGTAGCTGAATAAAATTAGTGTTTAACTTTTGGACCATTTTTTTAGATAGAATCATTTTCATTTTTAGGTGCCTCAGAATGATGAACCTATTTTTTATTAGCACTAGTGGTTGGTACTAAATCCTTTTGATCACTTGGATTAAATCCATTTTTAGTAGTGTTCAAGAATCCTAAGTTCTAAGTAGGATGAGCATAACTTAAAGGTAATTGGTTCAATTTTGGTATTTGATTTAAGGTGGGTATATTTTGATTGTTATTTGGGAAGAAATTTAGGGTAGGCAAATGTGGGTTGATGTTGGAAATAGAGTAAGCCATTATATCTTGGGGCTGCATCTGATCATTGATGATCACTACTTTAGAAAAGGCTAAGGTTAGGGTATTTATAGGTCTAACAACCCTCTTTATGAAAATAGAGGTCATGTGATCCAAAGCATCTTTAGAAATTTCTAGGTCTAAGGTGTCATTAGGTTTATAAGTATGGTCTAGCTATACATTTTTTGGAACCTAGCATTAAATTATCTTATAAGTTCATTTGCATCCCTCTTTATCATGGTGAATTGTTAGAACAAGGCATAAGAACTAATATTTTTTACAAATTGGTCAATGAAAATATTGTTAAATCAGTTCCAACTATTAATGTAATTTTTAGGTAAATTTAAAATCCATTCATACATAGTATCTTTAAAATTAAAAGGGAATATCCTACACACTACATCCTCATGGCCAACAACTAGAAATCTTAATGCAGCTTTGAATGACTTAATATGTTCCTCTGCAGTTACAATACTAGTAGGACTAAATGTTTGCAAATATTTCTCAAGGTTATGGGGAAGGTCATGTACCACACCTAGAAACTTGATAGAAGATCCACCCATCTGATCCATACCTTAATTTGGGTTATATACATGAGCACCCTAAATTGGTGAAGTTGGCAAAGACTTTGAAATCTTACACTTACCTTTATCCCACCTAGTTCTTCTATAGACTTCTAACTCGAGAAAAGGTTCTCTGGTCTTTGAACATGACGTTGTTTTGATTCTCAATAATTATAGATTGATAAATTTAAATCCTATTTTAAATATGATGTGTCAATCCTAAGTTTGTAAAGAATAAAGATTAGAAATGCACATTAAGAAAATTTTGTAAAGATTCATATAAAGGATGACAATCTTTAACCATGTTTAGCTCAAATATGTATCCAAATACATAATTAAGATTGAACTTTACATTTTTTAATCTCAAAAGAACTAAATTTAGTAAAGTATCTAGGAATATTTGATCAAAACAACTATTACTAACCTCAAACCTATTGGTTTCACAATTCTAAAGCTATCTTTACCATAATCCCACATATGTTTTCAAAGAATGTCAATCATTGTCTAAATAAGCATAAAGACCAATCTAAAACCATGAAGATCACCAACCTTAACATGATTATGCTAAAATAAACACAAATATTCAAAGATCAAAGTGATCTTTAAATAGAATTCACAAAAATCAACAAAGATACTACAAATCTACAAATAATTTATCCCTCTTAGCACCAATAAAGTTATGCCTATTGATGCCTAAATGTATACCACAATTTCCCAGAGTGTTTAAGAAACACTTCTCATTTTAGAATTCAAATCATGATTTGTAGTTTGTGATAATATTGTTATTTGTGGTGAAATAGAGGCAAAACAAATGATTGTTTCACAATATTTATATCAGTTGGTGGTTGGGAGCCACTATAGACTACAAATATTTATAAATAAGAAGATGATCTATGCTAATTAGGATGAATTATGTTCAATTATAAGTCTAAATCTAAAATAAGATAGACATATATAATAAAGCTTTAATCTAAAGTGAATTGGTTTAAAAAGAAGAAAAATGAAGGGTAGGGTAGAGAAGAAAGATATGAATTATCTTTATCTCAGACATTATGACAAATCTCAAATATTTATTAGGTATGCACTTGAAACCAATATATGAAGTAAAATAGCTTAAACTCAGGTCATAAAATATATCAGGAAAACTTCTAAGGAAGATAAGAGATAGTGAAAATAAGAACTAATCTTACTTTAAAGATTTACTCCTTTAAGTAGATAGATGATGTATATCTATAAATGCAAAGAAAATAAAATGAAGTAAAATAGATAACCTTCAATTATCCTAGCATAAGAATAAGCTAAAAAAAATTCACTCAAAGGTACACACCAAAAATTCACAAGAACAATTCAAATCTGAAATTCAGAATAGACAATTGAGAGAGAAGCCATATAACAAGTCACACAAACAAAATGAGACAATCTTTTTAGAATTCTCTACTTGCATTAGTTGCTCCAAGTTTACACTAGTTTTTTATCTCAAAAAAATCCCTCCTCTTTTACAATATAAAATAATCCTTTTATAGAATACAAGGAAGTATTTTGTTCAATCATATCAAATTACAAGTGTACATGTGTAAGGATAACTATCCTTTCGACCAAAGTTATAGAATACACTAGACTTTCTAAAATGGACTGACCTAAAGGAAAATGTGATTTCAAGTTGCACTTGCCTTTAAAAAAGAATATTCTATTTCAAAATTTTACAAATCTCTACAAATGAATATTCTTAACTACTTTATGGGTCCCATATTGATGAAGTCCCTTATTTTTGCTAAAGGATCTTCAATCTATCATGTTTCTCATTAATAAACTAAATATCCACCACTGGCTTTATGGAAAGATCCTTTCCATGATATTCTAGGTCTTTAAGGTTCTCTTAAAACTTCTCCATATCTCATTTGATTCCCCTAACATCTCCCATTTTCTCTTCAAATGATAGGAGTAATCCCATGACTTTGTTGTTGCCATTTATTATCTAGTTTTTCCCTTGGCTTCTTACTTCTTACATGAACTTAAATGTATTATGTTTAAACTCTTCATCAATTATGAGACCTAGTGAGCTAAGTTTTATGGGTTCCTTTGTTAATCTATCTAAGATATGAGACATTTTATCTTTCACCTACTTGAAGTCTTTGGAAAGATATTTCATTCTTTTGGACTAGCTGTTTAGGGCCTTAATCTTGTCAACCAATATGGCCATGGCCATATTCAAATGTGCCTTAATGATAATTCTAAAATTTGGGACCATATTCTTGGACAAGGCCTTAATCAAGTCTTTCACCTAGAGATTTTTATCTTGCCATTGGCTAACTTAGCATGTTACTTTATATATGTGCTTCTATATTTCTCCTTGTCTAGTCTTGACTACTTTTAAAGAGTTGAATAGGTCAATCATGGTATCCTCAAACTTCTTGAAACTATCCTTATAAATTTATAGGATAGTAGACTCTTTTAAATTCCTATTTTCCTATAATATTCCCTTTATCATTGTTTTCAACTGATCACTTTAATCTTGGGCAACTTCAAAAATCTTTTCCTCAAACATCTTTTCCTTTCCTAGCTTTTTCCCTACAACTAGATTTAGACCAACAAAAGGCTCTATCTTTTGAAATATGAATTGATCACCTTCAACCATGACTTTATTCTCAATAACTCTCTCCATGTTGGTCATATCTGAGTTGAAATAGACTCCCAATGATGATCATATCACTTAAGGAGTAGGGATCTCAACTTGTGCTCCACTTAAAGTTATAAGAGCATCCATCTGTGTCCCACTTGACCCTCTAAGGGTACCCATGCATCTTTCCTTTCCTATTTTTTGAATGTCATAATCCAAGGCTTGAATTAATCATGCACATGGATGTTAACAGACTTTATAATAGCCTAATAGTGGTACGTGTTTGGAACCTTTTTGTAACTTTCCATATATGAATTATTCTAGAATAGAGGAGCCATAAATTGGATTTACTTCACTAAAAAAGTTGATTTTGCTTAAAGGTTGAGCGAAAGTTAACTTGGCTTCTTGTGTCCTGCTTGAACCAGATCTAACTTAGCTTTCCTTTTGGGATGGATTATAATTGGAGCTAAGTCCAAAGCTACTACTTTTCCCTTTTCTTCCTTTATTTCCTCCTTAGTTTGGGACTGAGGTTATTCCATTTTTACTTCTTCTTCATCTGATTCATAAGCACTAGCTAATGCTTTTAAGGCATCCTCTATTGTCTCCTCAAGATCCAATGGCATTATGTCCATTTATTTAATAGGTGACTCTGTTTGTTTAAGCTATGTTGAAGAAGATGCCACCTTATCAAGTCTTCTCTCATTAGGTCTCTTTTCTTCAAACCTTGGAGTAACTTGTTCTTTGGGCTATTATTTCTCTACCTATAGTTGCATGGGAGGATGTATAGAAGATAGTCCTAGTAGTAAATGATATTTCCTAGGTCCCATATACCATAGATCCTTAGTTATTTTTTTCTCTCTCAACAACCTAGCCTCTGGCTTAATTTTGAGTTTATTCAATCTTGTTAATACTTATAAGAATGAATAAGTTCTAGTGTACAATTGATCATAGACACCAAGGTGATGATCATAGGCCATATTGATCTTTTTGGCCTTCAAATGTTTTACAACCTTTTCATTTGGGTCCCAATGTCTCAATTCATCAATTTATAGATTGAAGAAACTCCTATTCTTGGAAATAGTCTCTACATGCTCCCAATTTTAGAAAATAGTCCTATTAATAGTTAAAGGAAAGGAATGAATCACTCCCTTTTGATTTTGCATATACCATTTATGCCATGGAATAGTTAGTATGCCACTTCTTGCTCCTCAAATTTTATGGGTACATAGACTGTAACCTAAGGGGTTGGCTCAAAGTTACTTCTATCTAGATTATAATGAAATCTAGATATAGCCAAATGTCCCCAATAAGCTCAACACACTTCTTGATCAAAGGGCTAACCCTCATCATAGGGACCCCTATAATGACTTCAACTAAGGCTGGGTACATGTAATCACATATGAATTAAATATGGTCCCTATACTTGAATATATACAATTTGTAATAATATTGGGAGACTATTTGTCTCCCATCAAGTGACCATTCTTTTAGATTGGGGATTTTGGTAGGGTTATCAAGGCATCTAGAAGATAAGTTAATATATAGAAATGGTTGGTAGTTTTCTTCTTTATTATAGAGAATTATTGTTTCAAGTAGATATTGATCATATCTCCAAGAGGGGGAGTTAGTCCTTTCTCAACCATGAAATATACAAAAGGGACCCAGATTTTGTTGACATAGGTGGTGGAGGAGATTCCAGACAATATGTTTAGTAAGGTCATAATCATCCTAATATCAGCCCTAAATTAGGTGATTTGGATCCTTCCACTAAGTTTAGAGATTACTATGGATCCTAAATACAACCATGGGGTAAGGATGGTTTTCATGTCATTCTTATAAGACCATTCCCTAATTATGGATAAATCCACTTGAGTCTTAGGTAGCTTGTATTAATTTTTTAAGGCAAGAGGGGAGATATAAACAACTCTTTTAAAACTATGTTCATGTACTATGATATATTGATTAATTTTATAGTCCTTAAAAATAGGAGAAATAACATTGATACAATATAGTACCTCTAGCTTTGATGCTGCATAGTGAAAATTGGTCATTTGAATGGTGACTAGGTCATAGTATCTCCAGCTAAATAATGCAATCTTTTCATCCTCTCTTGTAATGGTCGGCATCTCCTCAATGGTTCATAAAATATTAAACCAATTTTTATCTTTGGTGATCAAATCTACAACATCAAATAGAGTAAAAAGACCCATCATAAGGTTTTGAACCTAAGGTTTATCATATTAATAAATACAACAAAACTTTAGGGTAAAAAGCTCTAGGATAAGTTTTATATAAATAGGACCCATTTGTTATATGAATCCAATATAAAATATCATGGGACATATGTGGACTAAGCATAATATTTTGTACTAAATTTTTATCAAATGTTAAAAAACATGACTAAATCTTACAATAACATTTAGGCTAAGTACATGGTGTTTACAATTTCTCTTATACAAGTTTCAACTTAATTAGAAGGGTCTCAAGTCAAAGAATGGATTTGCATAGATCCAATTAATCTATGATAGGTCAAAATATAAGTAAAATATCTATTTTAACATTAAATTACATAACCCAAGCATGTTTATTTTCCAAATGAGCCTCCATTGATCCTAAAACATGGAGAACAAACATATTCATTTATACAAGCAAGTTTGGTTTCTAAGCTAAAATTTGATGGTCACATAAATGTCAATGACTACCTTATGGACATTAATTGACATTCATAAGAATTCCAAATTTAAGGTCACTTAATTAACCATAGGGGCTAAAATTTGATATCCTCATGGACGTCAATTGACAGTCACAAGAACATTAATTTTAACTCATATAACTATCAATAAGGGCTTGAATTTGATGGTCTTATGGATGTTAATGATGGCCTCATAGATGTTAATTAAAAATTGTAAGAATGTCAATTTTAAGATTCTAAAATATATTAGGTCCCAAAGGAAATTTAAATTGATACATGTCATTTGATTGATCTTGCCCAAATAAATGCAATTCATTGATTATGATCCATGCAGTTAGACTACCATTACCTCCTTAGGGTAAAACTTAGGTTAAGTCTCATTTATAAAAAAAAGGAACCCATTTCAATCCATAATTATCTTTCTCTCTTAAATCATTGTCTTTCACTCAAATATGGGCCATTGATCATGATCTATGTGATCGAGTAGGATTAGTCCCATGAGCTAAAGTCTTAGGCATATTGGGCTCATCTCACTCTGTTCAATCAACCTTACCTGATTAAACATAGGTCATTGATCCTAAAAATAAGCACATGACTTAAATTAAGACTCAAAAACATAAAGGGACTTAGGTTAAAGTCTTAAGACTAAGGTCTTGTTTAAGTTAATAAACATGAATGGAGCCTTAGGACTAAGGTATTAGTCTAAGTTTATTATGAGAAGGACCATGAAAATAATAAATGGACCTTGCAAACAATAAAGTTAGACAAATCTAGGAACATAATAAAAGGACCCTACAAACATTAAAGTTAGACCATGTTAAAATAAAAAGGAACGAGGGGCTCAGGACATGAAGAGACCAAGTACATAGTTTTTAGGCTAAGGTTTGGTTGTGTTTAAAAACATGAATAAGCCTTAGTACCAAAATTTAACTAACTCCATAGTATTTTAAAAGGTTCCCACTTAATTTTATTCCTATTGAATTTGAATTCAAATGAGGAGTCTAAGTTAGGGTTTCAGGAATCTTGAATATGGATTCAATTTAACTTTTAACAAACCAAAGGTTAGTAAAAGGTAAGATTAAGATAAAATTATGAAACCTAAACATTCTCTACCTCCAATGGACATCTGTTAGACTTGTAACTTGAAATAATAAGATCCAAAGTTAGAAAACTTTAGACAAGGTTGAACCAGAACTATGAACTAGTAGACCAACTATAACATGGTGTGGATGATCTTCAAATATGAATAATGTGTAAACATAGTGATGATGTTCTGATCAAATGGATTTTCAATTTTAAAGTATAAATTTACATAATTTTAACACAAGGGTCATCAATTTTCAAAAATGGGGGTATTTTTATCTCAATAGTGTGCAAACTTGGTTATGCCCTAGTCATATTTGTTCCTTGTGCCAAGAATCCCCATGGAGGATGAATTGCAAAATCTCTCCATGTAAGCAAGCTATCCCATAAGTCCTCTCACCTTGGTTCAGAAAGAACTAGAAGTAGTAGGGAGATGACCATACCATTTGTAGGTGTCTCTCAGTCATTTTCTATATGGTATAATCATGATGTAAAACCCTTCCCTAAATACAATGACATACTAGTAGGTTTTTCATCATTGCTTGCCATTTTCTCTCAAGTGTGCAGGGCTGAGTGTATGAGGTGTACAATTGGGAATAAAATTGTCTGATTATGATATTATGTGTGTATGCTTAAATTCATATTTTTTGGGGCATGTTTTTTTATTAGGTATTACATTTTATTTCAAACTTTTTAGTGTTTCAAAGTTTGTTCATTGATTTGTTTACAAGTTGTATTCTAAATTTTTTTTGTTCTTATTTGGTTTTTATTGAAGGGAAAGGGACCCATTCAATCCTCAACATTTATAAAAAAAGGTGAATACACTTAGTGATAAAAATGATATCATAGGGTCACATAGTCATGGAACATCCTAGAAAACATCTTAACTTAAAATAAAAGTGGGTCTCCATGGATGCATTAATATATGGATTTCACTTATATTGTGGACTATGTTTTTCAGAATGAGAAGCTACATATTCTCAAGTGTGACTATTTTTCTATTTTTATCCATGTTTTAGAATATATATACATATCCACTAATTATCTTTAAAAAAATTCAAAGGTAAATATTTGATGCATTATCTAAAACTAAAGAGAGATTAAAAAATGGGTTGTCACCTATTATCAAAATGTGGATGAAAATTAATTTTATATTAAAAAATAAAAATTACATGTATATGTAATTCTCATTGTGAAAATGAGAGTATTGTGGATATGTAGGAAACCCAAATGATGGGCCCAATTGAATAAAGATAATGGTGGACCATGAAAATGAGTGGACACACATTTTGAGTCATTTTTTACAGCGTATTTAAAATGGACATCTACTCATTTTTTGCCTCAAAGATAGATTTACAATTATTAACATAGAATTTCAATTTATCCCCATATTTTTTCGAATGGGAGGTCATCCATTATCAAGTGTGATTCTATTTTTGTTCTAAATATCCATATATTTCATTGAGTTCATATTCAAAAAACATTCTTCCATCATGATATTTTTACCTAGGATTGTTATATTATCCCAAAAATCAATAAAGCACATACAATGTCCTAAATAAAATTTTAATAGTAAAGTGAATACATGTGAAGATTAAAATGTGATCACATGGTCATGGAGTTATAGGATATCTTGGAGAAAATATTAGCTTCAAATAAAAAAGGACTTCATAAATGTAATAATTTATGTATTTCACATTAGATTGTAGACTATATTTTTGATAATGGGTAGCCACCCATTCTAAATTGTGATTATTTTTCTATTTTTTCAATGTTCCAAAATATGTGTAGGTTTCTATTGATTAAATTTATTGTTTTGTAATGGTACATATTAGATACCTAATCTAAAACCAAAGAGATGAAAAATGATTGGTATCCCATTCTTAAATAGTGGGTGGAGTAATTTAAGATAAAAATTGATAATTTTGTGTAGCCATGATATCTAATGTGCAAAGAAAACATTATGGATATGAAATAAACCCAACCAATGGGCTTGGGTGAATAGAGATAATGGTGTGCCATGAGAATGGGAAAATAAAAATTATAAAATGGTTATTTTGTTTAAAATTATTTAGAATGGATGACCTTCCATTTTTACCTAATATATATTTCCATTTATTAAATTAGAATTTTAATTTATCCCCATGTTTTTTAGAATGGGTGGCTACTTGTTCTTGAGTGTAATTCTATTTCTCTCCATGTTTCTCAGAATGGGAGGCCATAAGCTCTAAATTATGTTAATATTTGATGTTTAAATATCATGTGGAATGTTATTATTCAAAAAATATCACAAAAATTCATTACAATATTTTTGAGCAAATGAACCAAAATAATGGGTAGCCACCCATTCTTAAGTGTGATTTATTTTTACCATTTTTTTATAATGGGAAACCACTTTTTGTCATGGATAATAGATATCAAAAAGGAAAAAAAAAATCATTATTATATTATTAATATATCATTATTATATTAGTATAATATAAATTAGTGATAGAATTCAAATATAGCAATATATGAAATTTAACACAGATATATCTACATGTATAATTAACCAATAAAGTATATACAAGTTAATTGAACACAATACATAAATTTAGGTGGGAAAACCTCCAAAGGAGGTAAAAAACCCCACATTGATTATTTAATATTAAAACACCCAATACATAAAATCCTCTTTTTCTCACTCCTTCTCAAATAGCTTCTTCACAAAAGCTCATAAGAATCAATGTGTTCGAATGACATTTAACAAAGGTAAAATATATTTAAATAATGGGGTGTGGAGGTGGACCATTGTAACCAATGGATCCAACATCTCCTTGAGGAACCAATGGTAAAATATATTTAATTTATTTACACAAGATTACCTCATGTTAATAAATTAAATACATTTATTTATTAACTGTATAGTATAAAGGTAAAAGTTCACTTAAACATTATTTGATCCAATACTTCCCCTTAATGTTATGTGGGGATAAAATACGTAGTAACCTTAAAGGAATTATATATGTGTAAAAAAATGAAGTATTTAAAAACCTTCATCATGCCAAAAATCATGTTTTGAAACAAAAATAATTATAAACCATAAACTACTCAAAAGTAAGTTTAGGCTAGCATAATCATGAGACTAAATCTCATAATTTATTATAAATAATAAACCAAACATATTTGGACAATTTTATGATATAAGGAACTCCATTAAAATGTATGCTTTAATGTATAGAGGTACAAAATTAAAACTTCCACACAAATTTTACTCAAATAACATAACTTCCACATGAAGTTTACAATTCATTACAATGAAAAGAAGTATATAGAAGAAGAAGAAGAAGAAGAAACACATGACCATTGGGAAGTGCAATTTTCATGTACACTCCCCCTCAATGGAAACTCTAAGAGGCCCAAAATTATATGAAACTGACAAAACTAGGTAGCACCAAGTGGTTTTTTGAATATATCTACCCCTTGTTCATCTGTAAGACAAAACTGTAGATCAATATTACTATTGAGGACTTTCTCTTAGGTAAAATACACATGAACTTCAATATGTTTAGTTCTTTGGTATTGCACTGTATTTTTATCTAGAGATATACAAATTTGGTTTTCACAATGAAGGATGGTACTGTAAGAAACATCCAAATGAAGTTCTCCCAATAACCTTCATAACCACATGGTTTTTTTGGTATCTTCCATAACAGTTATGTACTCTACTTTAGTATAAATGATAGATACAATATGTTTCTTATATTGAAATTTTTTATTGATGTCAACATGATATTTATATTTTAGGTTATTTATTCTAAAATAAGTACAATAAGGTGTCTATGGTTATTGGTCCTTAATGAAGGATTGTCATGAAGTGATGAGAAGGCTTGAACATGAGATACCTAGTAGATGTTAAGGTGTGGAGCCTAAAAGCTTCACATATGAGCGCATTACCAAAGTTGTAGGTTTACACACTCATTAGCATTGGTCAAGAGTGACCGACGTCGGTCTGGTGCAGTTGAAGAGACATCGGCGTCAGCAGAGGATCGGCTGATGTCGGTCATAGGCAAGCAGACACGAACCAGCATCGGTTACCTGTGCGTCCAAAATGCTATTTCCGAGGACAAAACCGAGTGTTTTCATGATGAGTTTAAGTCTTAGTCTTAAGTTTGCATTTATATTATTAGTAAGATTGTTTTTAGAGCCCTTGTTCAAGATGCTTAACTGTTGGTTGTAAGTGCATGCTTAAGTCTCCTAATTCTATATGTAGAATTAGATCTTCTTAGCTTATTGTGATTATTGTAGTAGTTCATTGTATGTGAATGTTGAAGAACAGTACAGAGTTACATCAATCCAGGTTGTTGGAGTTGATTGTACTTGAGAGAGAGAGCTCTTGAGGGATAGAGATCGAGAGAGAGATCTTGTGCATCTGAGAGAGGTGTGGAAGAAAGAAGTTTCTTCAATTGTATTCCTTCTGTAAAGAGTTTAATATAAGTTTTCAGGGTGGTTTCTTGTATCTCTTGTTCTTTTCTATTTATCATTCTAGTTACTTATCTATCTGATTTAATTTTGCAGTTTATTGCTTTCATAAGTGTAATCATATTGTTGGTTGATCCCCAACAAGTGGTATCAGAGCTCAGGTTCACTAACAGGTGGTTCAGATCTATGTAGTGTGTATTGATTACAAGTTGCTCACAGGGGTTTCTGCAGGGATTTCTGTTTGAGTGGGAGAAGCAATGGCAGAAGAAAGTAAATTGAGAATAGAGAAGTTTAATGGCAAGAACTATCAACATTGGAGAATGCAGATAGAGGACTATCTGTATCAAAAAGATCTATACTTACCATTAGGTGGGATTGCAAAGAAGCCCAAGGACATGGATGATGAAGAGTGGGAAGTTCTTGATAGAAAGGCTCTAGGGTCTATAAGACTGAGTCTGGCATCCACTGTGATATCTAATTTATCATAGGCAAAAACAACGGTAGAGTTGATGACTACTTTAGCAAATTTGTATGAAAAACCCTCAGCTTCTAATAAGGTATATCTTATGAAGCAGTTATTTAATTTGCATATGCAGGAAGCTGGATCTGTATCTAATCACCTGAATGATTTCCATGGAATTGTTAATCAATTAAGTTCAGTCAAAATTGTGTTTGATGATGAAATAAAATCTCTTTTAATATTATGTTCTTTGCCTGAAAGCTGGCATAGCTTGGTAATGGTAGTTTATAATACTGCATCTACTTCGAATGTTTTAAAAGTAGAGGATGTTGTTAGTGTTATCTTGAATGAGGAAATTTGCAGGAAAAGCACAGAGGAAACATCAGGGAATGCTTTAAATTTTGAAAGCAAGGGAAGGAAAAAAGAGAGGAGCAAGAGGAGATCAAGATCTAAGTCTAAGGTGAGAGGTAGATCCAAATCCAGAAATGGCAGGAAGCCACAATGTTGGAATTGTGGAAAGATGGGGCACATAAGCAGAGATTGCTGGTCAAAGCCTAAGGAGGACAATCACCACGAAGGAAAGGAAGAAGCAAAGGTTGCAGGTATTGCACAAGATGATTTAATATTCTCTTTGCATAATAATATAGAATCTTGGGTATTAGATTCTGGTGCATCTTTTCATGCTACCCCTAATAGAGAATATTTTAGTGACTATATCCATGGAGATTTTGGAATAGTGTATTTAGGGGATGATGAGCCTTGTAAAATTATTGGCAAAGGTAAAGTGCAACTGAAAATGTAGAATGGCAACACATGGGTGTTGAGAGATGTTATGCATGTTCCTAGCTTGAAGAGGAACTTGATTTCTGTAGGAAAGTTAGGGGATGAGGGTTGTACAGTAACTCTCACAACAGAATCTTGGAAGGTGACCAAGGGTGCACTTGTTATGGCCAGAGGTAAGAGAGTTGGTACTCTCTATTTATGTAATTGTGTTACTAATATTTCTCTTTTTGTATTATCTACTTCAGATGTTGATGCTAAATTGTGGCACTCAAGGCTTGGCCACATGAGTGAGAAGGGGATGTCAATTCTTAAGTCTAAAGGTAAGCTTTCAGACTTGAAAAACATAGATCTAGAATTTTGTGAGCATTGTGTGTTTGGAAAATAGAAGAGGGTGAGTTTTCTTAAGACTGGGTCAATAAAGAAGAGACATAAGTTGCAGCTTGTTCACACAGACGTGTGGGGACCAGCGCAAGTTGCTTCTATTGGAGGATCATAGTACTATGTTTCGTTCATAGATGATGCTACAAGAAAGGTATGGATCTATTGTATTAAGAAGAAATCTGATGTATTTGAGACTTTTAAGATTTGGAAAGCTATGGTTGAGAATGAAACAGGCAGAAGATTGAAGTGCTTGAGATCTGATAATGGTGGTGAGTTCTGCAACTTTAAGTTCAACTGGTATTGTTATATGCATGGAATCCATAGGCAAAGGATGGTTCCAAGGACACCTCAACAGAATGGAATTATTGAAAGGATGAATAAAACAATCATGGAGCATGCAAGATGTATGAGATTGCATGTTGGTTTGCCCTTAGAGTTTTGGGCAGAAGCTGTTGACACCACAGTGTACCTGATTAACAGAGGACCCTCTACAGCTCTGGATGGTGGAATTCCAGAAGAGGCTTTGACAGGTAAAAAGGTAGATCTCTCTTTTCTCAAAGTTTTTGGTTGTGAAGCCTTTGTGCACGTAGATAAGGAAAATAGAAAGAAGCTGGATGCTAAGTCTATGAGGTGCACGTTTATTGGCTATGGCTCAGATGATTTTAGTTTTAGATTTTGGAATCTAGGAACTAACAAGGTAATTAGGAGCCGTGATGTTGTTTTCAATGAAAAAGTGATGTATAGTGATCAGATGAGGAAGCTAAATCAATCTGGGAAGAGCAATAGAGAATTGGATGAGGTGACAATCCAAAATGAGCTCGCGGGAAAAAGAAATAATCACTTACAGGAAAACACAGAGACTGACATCGGCAGGGTAGGAACTGACATCGACATAACAAAAATTGATGTCGGTGATACAGAGACCAACATCGGTAGGACAGGAACCAATGTCGGTCAAGAAGAACCAGCATCGGCCAGTAATAGGTCTGGAGGTGACCGAGGTAGGTCACTTTCAGAGAATCTGGGTGGACAGCGTGTTGTGAACGAGTCTCAGACACCCATCAGGAGGTTAGAAAGGGTAAGTAAGCCTCCAATTAGATATTCTCCTTCATTATACTATTTATTGCTAACTGATGGTGGAAAACTAGAGAGTTTTGAAGAAGCAATACAGGTGGAGTCCAAGAGTCAGTAGGAGCGTGGCATGGTTGAGGAGATTGAGTCCTTAAGAGAGAACCAAACATGGGATTTGGTTGAGTTACCAGCTGGTACAAGAACACTGAAGAAATGATGGACATACAGGTTGAAAGAAGGTGAGAATGGATAGATGAGATATAAGGCCAGATTGGTAGTGAAAGGATTTACACAAAAACTAGGTATTGATTTTGGTGAGATTTTTTCTCTTATTGTTAAAATGACTTCTATACGGGTTGTACTGTCTTTGGTTGCTATTGAGGATTTGCATCTTGAGAAGCTAGATGTTAAGACATGGTTTCTTCATGGAGATTTGGATGAGGAAATATACATGGAACAACCGGAAGGATTTGAGGTCAAAGGTAAGGAGAAGTTAGTGTGCAGATTGAAGAAAAGCTTGTATGGCCTCAAGCAAGCTCCTAGACAGTGGTATTTGAAATTTGACAGGTTTATGACTGAGCATGGCTACAGTAGGTGTCAATCTGACCATTGTGTGTATTTTAAGAGATTGGATAATGGTAGATATATTATCTTATTTTTTTATGTAGATGATATGCTGGTTGCAGGATCACACATGCAGGACATCTCTGAGCTTAAGGTGAAATTAGCTCAAACTTTTGCTATGAAGGATTTGGGAGCAGCAAAGAAAATCCTTGGCATGAGCATTAAGAGAGATAGGAAAAATCATAGGTTGATTTTGTCTCAAGAGGATTATGTGGACAAGGTGTTGAAACGGTTTAATATGCAGGATGTTAAACCGATAAGCACACCTTTGGCTGGACATTTTAAGTTGAGTAAAGAACAATGTCCTAATTCACATGATGAGGTAGTCTACATGAGTAAGGTTCCATATTTTTCCGTAGTAGGAAGTTTGATGTATGCAATGGTGTGTACTAGACCGGATATTGCCCAAGCAATGGGAGTTGTAAATAAGTATATGGCCAATCCAAGTAAGGAACATTGGAAAGCAGTTCAGTGGATCCTCAGATATCTGAGAGGAACTAGTAGTAGACACTTGTACTGTGGAGGTTTAGATACTTCTCTACATGGTTATGTAGATTCAGATATGGCAGGTGATCTAGATGGCAGGAGGAGCACCACAGGATATATTTTCACTGTAGGTGGAATAGCGGTTAGCTAGATATCAAAGTTGCAGAAGGTTGTTGCCTTGTCAACTACAGAAGCAGAGTATATTGCAGCCATAAAAGCTAGCAAAGAGATGATATGGATGACACGGTTCATGGAAGAGCTTGGAAGGGAGCATGGGAGTTGCAGATTGTATAGTGACAGTCAGAGTGCAATCCATTTGGCTAAGAATTCAGCATTTCACTCAAGAACAAAACACATACAGCTAAGGTACCACTTCATAAGATAGGTATTGGAAGATGGTGAATTGAAGCTGGAGAAGATCCATACAGACAAGAATCCTACTGATATGTTAACCAAGCCAGTTACAAAGGAGAAGTTGAATCTTCATTCAACTTCTGTTGGTCTTCATGATTGAGTTGAAGATGGAGGAGCTAGAAGATGTTGCTGTACAGGTACTGGTGCAACTGTTTATCTCTAAGTGGGAGATTGTTAAGGTGTGGAGCCTAAAAGCTTCACATATGAGTGCATTACCAAAGTTTTAGGTTTACACAGTCACTAGCATCAGTCAGGAGTGACCGACGTTGGTCCGGTGTAGTTGAAGAGATGCTAGTGTCGGCAAAGGATCAACCGACGTCGGTCACAGGCAAGCAGGCAGGAATCAGCGTCAGTTACCTGTGCGTCTAGAATGTTATTTCTGAGGATAGAACCAAGTGTTTGCATGATGAGTTTAAGTCTTAGTCTTAAGTTCCCATTTCTATTATTAGTAAGATTGTTTTTAGATCCCTTATTCAAGAGGCTTAACTGTTGGTTGTAAGTGCATGCTTAAGTCTCCTAATTCTATATGTAGAATTAAATCTTCTTAGCTTAGTGTGATTATTGTAGTAGTTCATTGTATGTGAATGTTGAAGAATAGTACAGAGTTGCATCAATCTAGGTTGTTGGAGTTGATTGTACTTGAGAGAGAGAGCTCTTGAGGGATAGAGATCTAGAGAGAGATCTTGTGCATCTGAGAGAGGTGTGGAAGAAAGAAGTTTCTTCAATTGTATTCCTTCTATAAAGAGTTTAATACAAGTTTTCAGGGTGGTTTCTTGTATCTCTTGTTCTTTGCTATTTATCATTCTAGTTACTTATCTATCTGATTTAATTCCTTGGTTTATTGCTTTCATAAGTGTAATCATATTGTTGGTTGATCCCCAACAGTAGATATATGTGATTATACTAGAGGCATGGAAATGATGTTATAGGTATGTATGAACTTAAAATTGTTTAATTTAGTGGTATTATCATGTTATAATATGTTTTAAATCTTGTCAACATGTGAATAAGGTTCAAATAGCATCTAAAATGGTAGGAAAGTCAAAGCTTGAGGTCTAACCCTTGCATAAGAAACCTAGAGTGATGAAACAAACTTAGTAACATGCTAAAAAGAGAAATGTGAGACCTATGTGAACAATTTTATAAGTGTGTGAGAACATGAGAGGTTTTATAAGAGTGTATATGAGGTTATTAGATCATCTATAGTGATGATAGGGTCATACTCTATATCTAAGGTGACATGTAGCTGAAGGCCTAGTGTGCCAAGACACCTAGTGAGGCTAAATAGAGGATGAAGATCAGATTACAAGATAAGAGTGATTGTATTATCATGGTATAAATTTATTTTACATGTTTATTATTAATTTATAGCAATACAATAGTTTTATAAGTGATTTCAAGATCCAAATATGACTAGTTGTTCTAGACCTAACATACATAGAGACCTAGTGAGGTCCAAATAGAGGGTCAATTTGAGTTATCAATATTATAGATACCATTTGAGAATGTAATTATGGGTTGAAAAGTTTATTCAAGCATAATTACAAATTCTTAGATTATGGATTGAAGGTGAAGGTAAGAAATCATATTTAAAAGTCTCATATGCATGCAGAATGAAGAGTTATAATCCCAAGAAGGATATATTGATGTTCATTATCATGTGTGACTCAAGCATGGTAAGATAATTTTTGGAGAGATTTCATATGTTCATAATAAGGTTTTACAATAATTTTTAATTTGTTTTAGTACAGAGCTTTATAAACATTCATTAAGAATACAAACTAGTCTTAAACACTCTGCAAACCCTTATAGTGACCCAATTGGAAAAAACTTGATATAACGTGCCAAAAATGGATTTAAAATTAAATTTTTATGTTTTTATAATGTGTATTAATCCTATATTTATCCCTAGGTTGTCTTATTTTGTCAAGGTAGTGAGCAAAAGGTACAAAAAAATGTTTGTTTCTAAAGAATTTGATGTTACAAGAAGGGTTGATTGAGTCAATGCATGAAATTTAATGGAGGATGAAATAAAAGACTTATTATTTATTTAAATGGTGTTATTTTTTTTATAAATATTCTATGTGTCAATTATTTTATATGACCTATCACTAATCTACCAAATAGTGAAAATAGTAAAGGAAACTAGGCTTGAAGAGAAAGAGTTTAAGGATGAGTTCTGGTTGTTTAGGGATGAATAAAAGTGTCTGGGGTGTTTTTTGATACCTATACCTCATTTAAATTTGGTTGTTAATTGTTTATGATACCCTTTCATAATAATAAAAATTATCATAAGATGACCTGTCTATGTGAGTGAAGATAGTCGAAGAGTGAGGTCTAAAGTTTGATAAGTTGGGTCTATATTTTCCATTTGACCTCTACATATTTGTGATTAAATATGTTATTATAAATAATAAGGATAATATAAATGCATTATATGTTATTTCTTGCGTCCATATAGGTGTGATAAGTCATGTTCACCATGACTATGTTTTTGAGCCAAGATGACTGCTCCAGGTATGATAGGTGAGATGAAGAGTTTAAGACTATATGACAAGAGTCAGTGCATAAAATGTAATTTTTTATGATTTTTTACATATAAATTAACTATATATGCCTTATTTAATTTTTTAATTTAATTTAAGGTGTTTAGATGTGGAATTCAAAAAGGCTTGTCCAATTGTGTTAAGACTGTGTAAGAAAAGCTTGAGGAATTGGTCTGTTAGACCAACATTTGATGTCTAAATCAATGATAAAAATATTTTATGATGATGATGATATATATATATATATATATATATATATATATATATATATATATAATTACCTATTAATTTTGATTATATTTCAAGGAATCATAATTTCAAGTACAAAATATGAACTTCTTTATGACTATGTTTTGTGTTATAGGCAATTTTCTAAGTAGTCATTTGGGGGAGGTGAGTTAAATGTCCTTTGACTAGAATTGAAGAATAAAAATAATTTTAAGATGTTTATAAGTCCCATAAGGTTAATATTAATTAAATAATATTCATTTAAAGTGTTCCATATGGTATTGGTGGTCAAAGATGTTTGACTATGTTTTTGAGATTTTTGGCAAAACTAAGTGATCCTATTGCAAAGGTGTTTTGGGTACTTGGAGCCTGAGTGAATGTGTCTAATGGAAATGGTGATATTTTTGAGGTCATGAATTATTTGTTTATTTTATTTTTTCATGTTTTTACTTGTAAATTTTAATGTGTTCTTTGATTTCATGAGACATATTTTTTTGTGTTTTAAGGTTTAATGGCATGTAGGCTAAATGGCTTGGTTCAAGTGGTGAGTTGGATTTATAGATGTTATGTAAATATGTTTAAATTATAAATGGTCTATTAAAGTGATATTATAAGTTTTTAAATCATTTTTTAAGGTCAAATATAGTCTAATAGGTCCAAATGATAATGTGTGCATGGATAGGCCTAATTATTTTAGGTCTTATTAAGGCCTAATTGAAGTTTGTGGCTAATGAGGTAGTGAACGTCCAAAAGAGTGATTGTTTATTGTGTGAAACATATATTATGACCTATTACAATTATAATCAAAGTATGTTAATTATCTTTATTGATCCAGATGGATGAGACCAAGAGTGCGGTATAAAGGCAAGGCCTAATTGGCATATTTGAGCCAGTTAGAAAATAAAAAAAAGTTAAGGAGAGAGCCTTTGAAAAATAAATATAAGGTAATTAAGGACCATTATAGGAGAATATGACCATTCATTCATATCTAAACAAGTTAATTTAGGTGGTTACGTAGTTCATTGGACCTAATGAACCTAGAAGAGGCATGATTGAGTGACTAAGCCCAAGAAGCTATTTGAGTGAGAGTGAAGAGGAAAAAATCAAAACAAAGGAGGTCATCATCAGTTTAATATTATAAATATGTGTTTTAATATGATCAAATATCATATGTGACTTATTTTTTTATAATCTACCTAAGGGGGTTGTATCCTCCTTGAAAGATTAAGCTTACATAAGACTAGTTGAGTGGGTGCTCAACTAGGTAGGGGTTGGAGGTCATTATGAAGTTGGTGCTTCACTAAAACTTGAATCTTGACATTATAATACTATATTAAATATGCATGCTTTAGTGGTTTTTATTCTTCAATATGTTTTCCCACATATCTCTTGTGATATGCTTGTGTAATTTCTTACTTATGCATTGGTGTCTTATGTGAATATATGCTTCATGGAATGATGAATGGAATTAAATGGTTCTTTTTATGAAACTAATTCACCCCCCGTCCCCCCTCCCCCCCCCCCCCTCTTAGTAACTACTTTCAACATATTATTTTTAATCCAATTGATAACACCTACATAAAATTTAAACATGTATCCAAAATTAGATTTACGATCTATAATATCACCAACATGGTTAGCATCACAATAACCATATAATTTAGCATTATCAATGCAAGAATAAAATAAACCAAAATTAATTTTTCCTTTTACATAATGAAAAATACATTTAGATAATATTTAATGATCTAAATATGTATCATATATAAATCTAGAATCAACACCACCAACATATGAAATATCCCACTTGATAATGGTTAGATAAATCAAACTAGCAACAAGTTGTCTATATAGAGTAGGGTTAGATTTTTCACATGCAAGTTTTGGATCAAGTTTAACACCAACTTCAATAGGATTAGAAGAGTATTTATAATCAATCATGGTAAAATTAACAAGAAGGTTATGAGCATACTGAGATTGTGATACAATAATAAAATGTATATCTTAAAATATAGCCATTCTTAAAAAATGATGCAAAATACCTAAATTAGTCATTTCAAATATTTGACATATTTTATCCTTACATTTATGAATGAAACTAGTTCTATTTATAGTAATTAAAATATCGTTAACATATAAAATAATTAAGATTGAATAAAAATTTTAAATTTTAACAAACAGATCATTATCTGAATGGCATAAAAAAAAACCTAATTCTTTGAAAAAAAAAGTAATTTTAGAATACTAAGATCAAGGAGCTTGCTTTAAACCATACAAATATTTATTTAACTTGCATACATAATGTTCTATATTAGGGTAAATAAAACCTTTAGGTTGAGTCATGTAGATTTCCTTTTCTAAATCACCACTTATAAACACATTATTGACATCAATTTGGTAGATAACCCAACCATTTTGGGCTACAAGAGAAATAACTAATAATACTCATTTTTGTTATAGGAATAAAGGTTCAACATAGTCAATCCTAGGTTTTTAATTAAACCTATGAGCAATTAATCTAGCTTTAAACTTATCAATTTTATCAATTGAATTATATTTATTCTTATAAAGCCACCTACAACTGATAATATACATTTTAGGTGGAGGAGGGACAAGATCCCAAATCTGATTTTTAATTAATGAATTATATTAAGCTTGTGTAGTAACATTCCATCTATCATCTTGAGTGGCTTCCTCAAAATATTGAGGTACACATTCATAAATAGTCATTAAAGCATGATAGTAATATTGACTTCTAGTTAATTATAAAGGTTTTCAACATTAGAATATTGGATTAGGGATTCTTCCCATTCAGGTTTTTTAGATTAAACAAAAAAATCAGGGGTTCCTTAAAATCTAAGTTATCTAAAACTATATCAACTTCCTTAAGGGCATCCATTTCATCACAAGGAGAAATATGAGAGTCATGTTTATCAACAAAAGAACACTAAGGAGGTTCCTTAGAAGGCTCACAAAAGTAATTTTTGAGAATAATAACATTTATATTCTCAATGATCTAATGTTTAGATGGATCATAAACTCTTAAACCTTTTGTATTATATCCATAACCTATAAAAATGCAAGAATAGGAAGTGGGATCGAGTTTCTTTTAACTTTAAGAACAAATACAGAAGTAGGTCTACCAAATATCCTGAGATGAGCCACACTATGTTTATTTTTAATCCATATTTCTTAAGGGGTATAAATATTCAAAGATTTGGTAAGGACTCTATTCAGAATATGCACATCAATATTCATGGCTTTGGAATATAATAATTTAAGAACATTTACAGATTGCAACATTGTTCTAGCCATTTCTATGATGGTTTGGTTTTTCTTTTCAACAATACCTTTTTGATAAGGGGAATATGGAGTTGTTAGTTCCATTTGAATACTATAATTAATGTAAAAATAATAAAACTCTTTACTAACATATTCACCAACATTATCAATTATTAATCTTTTAATTAAAAAAATAGATGCATTTTTAACACTAACTTTAAATTCCTTAAATTTAGACAACATATCATAAGATTTTTAATGAAAATAAACAAATCATTTTAGTGTAGTAATAAATAAAAGTAACATTATACAAAGAACCATTAAGATATATAATTTTAATAGGTCATATAACATCATTATGAATCAATTCTAAAGGATGTGAAGAATTCACATCATGATTCTTGTGAAAGGGGTTAGTATGTTGCTTATCACATAAGCAACCCTTACAAGTTTCATGATGAGAGGGGATAGAAGGAAGTATAATAACAAGATTATTTATAGACATATCATGTAAACTTATAAAATTAACAATTGATAGTATTTCATATCATAATTGAGATTCATTCTTATTATGTGATGAAAGAAAACATGCAGAAGAAGGAAAGAAGATATATAAACCATTCTTTTGAACACCTTCAAAAATCAAGGAACCAATTTTATTTCTGATGGACCATCTATTTTTAAGTAATTTTATAATAAAATTATCATGTGTAAGTTGATAACAAGATATAAAATTCTTTTGAAGCTTAGCTATAGAGAAAAAATCATTAATAACAACATTTGAAAACTTTGCTTTTCCCTATTTAGTTACTTCTAGATATGAATTATTTATTAAGTAAAATTTTTTAGAGATATCTCTAGAATCACATATAATATTAAATAATCAAGTCATATGTTTCAATGCACCACTGTTTAAAATCCATTCATTTTCATTTGAAGAAAATAAAACAATATACAAAGCAATAACATTTGAATCTTGATTGTTTTTCTGATTAGGATTTTGATTATTTTACTTATTTTGATTAGATTTATTCCCTTTGTTATTTTTAGAAGATTTATTGTTAACTATATCTTTATTTTTATAATAGGTTTCCATTATATGATGAAATTTACCACATAGATTGTAATTTTTATTAAACTTAGGTTTATGATTTTTATTACCATATTTATTATTACCATTTTTGCCTTTAGCAAAATTAAAGTTAGACTTTTTTATTTTTATTATTATCAAAAATATTATTTAAGGTGAGAAATTCTTGAGTAATTGGTCATGACTTGCACTTTTTAAATTAAAATAACAAATAAGGTGGTAAGGTCAAGGATATCTTGCTTAGTTTGATATTTAAAATTCAAAATTAAAATGAAATTTCTAAACTTTTCATGAATAATTAACTGAATGATAAAATAAATCAATTGATCCTAAATCAAAATACAATTACAACCATCTAATTGAGCTTTAATGTTCTTACTTTTAGTAATAAAATTAAGAACCTTTTCATCACCTTTCATAGGTGTAGTTAGCAATTCAAAGATTAACTTAATGATTTTATAGAGACAAGTTTCCTCATGCATGGAATCAATAAGTTTTCAATCATCACTAGGATAATCTTGATTACAAATGTGGAGAAAAAATTCATCTTTAACACTTTGCAAGATAATGGACATAGCTTCCTATAATTTATGTTGAAATGCATTGGTAAGATCAGGGGTCACATGATGTTTAGAAGGGGATTTTTCAATCCTAATAAAAATATTCCACAACTTTAATGCTATAAAATCAACTTTAACTCATAATTTACATATATTATAGTTATTTCTATTAAACATTTGGGATTTATCTAAATAAAAATGAGGTAAAGCCATAGCTTCCCTTTAAATATGATATTATCCAAATACTTAAAAATATTCCTTTTAATGTGAATTTTAAATTTATTTGATAGTAAAACAAATTTAAATTACAAACACACAATAATAATTCAATTTAATGCTAGATAAAGTTAGAAACTTATGAAATATTGTGATAAAATAGGGTGTCGTAAGTGTCACAAAAATACACTAATGTAAGAAAATTTTAACAAATTGACATTTTTAAAGATTTTTTCACAGTGTTTTCCAAAACAAAGTGAACCACACATGAAATGATACTTGATTACACAATTTAATGCAAAAAATTGAATTAGAATTGCACTAATCTAAGTGTCAAAAGAGTCACACTTAGAATAAACACCTAAAAACCATTATTAATTTTTTTGTAAAATTAATAATAAAAGGTTTAAAAACACAAAATGGATCATTTATATGCATCCAAAATATTCTAAATCCTAAGGATCGATTGGTTACATGACTATGCTTGTCTAAATTTTGACTAGGTCAAATGTCAAAATAAAGTCGATAAATTAAATAACATTTTAAACGTATTATTTTGACATGAAAACCAAGAATGATTTATAAATTAATTATTTTTAAAAATAAATTAGTTTTGAATTTATTTGACAAATTGGGTTGGAGGGGTTTGAACTTAAGATCTCATTTTCACAAGAGTCTTGCAAAATAATAGATGTCAACTCCTTACACTAGAGTTTAGATTATTATTATATATATATATATATATATATATATATATATATTGATTAAATTCAAATTTTAAATATTCCTTTGGAATTGGGGGAGCAAAATCTATAAGATTCCTCTGGTTTTAGAGCTTCTTATGGCCTCTAGCTCCTTATATCTACACCTGTTCATATTTCTAGTGTTATACCTTCACAAGAAGCATGAAAAGGTAAGTATATAGTTTATTTTAATGTATTTACTAAATAAATTTTCTAATAAATCATTTCTTTTCCATTCAATGTAGTAGGGGGCACTTTATTAGGTTATTTATTTTTTATCTAGTAATATACATACATATATATAATCTACTAACTATATGACCTCAAAATTCAGCAAATTTTAACTTGATGTTCTCTATCCCATCATAGTCTACAAGTGCAACTTTAAAGATTTATATTTCAATATAGAAAATAATTCAGGAATCTAAATCTTTAAGGTATATTCTTGGCACTATAGATAACATCACCATGAAATCCTTTAACCTTGGATGACTTTTTGAGTACCAGAAATAAATTCACAAACTTATTGGTTTATTTATGTCTACATGATGGTCTATGATGGTATAGCTTCTCTTAAGCTAGAAGAAGCATGTTTCTCATTCCTAATTATTAAGTGACACACTAGAGCTTCATAAATACATTTATGAATGCTTCAAAACTCTTTTTTTATCCTTATCAACCTCTAAATGTGTCATATCTCTCCAAGCTATCAAACACAACCTCTCTGTCATTCATGAATTTAAATCACATACTTTTTTTGGCATTAATGATAACCTAACATAAATGACCATGCTCAACAATCTCCCCCTTTATCATTGATGGAAAAAAACCCTTATAATGAATTTATTTATATAATGATTTCATCTATGGATTTTTCACAACTCCTTTGTCCTTACAAACCTACAAATGTGCCATATCTCTCCAAGTTATCAAACACAACCTCTTTTTCATTCATGTAGTAGAATCGCATTCTCTCTTTGACATCAATGACAACCTAACATCAATGACCATGCTCAACAGTAGGCATAATAACCTATACCAAATAGTGGGGCATAACTTCACAATATTAATATGATAGAAGAAGACATCTACAATAAACAAAAGGTATCTAAAGGCTATTGGTATATTTTCAAACCTTTTAGTCACTTTTATTCAATCTCAGTTCTACACAAACTTGAACCAAATTAAGTATCTTATCCCTTAGGTCATTTTAACTTATAACAAGTTATAATGTTTTAATCATATTCTATTTTAGCATTTAAATTTATGTATAATTTCTATTTATTGTTTAATTTTAATAGTTTAAAGGTTCTATCTTATTAGATCACATTAGTCCAATAAAAGGTAAAACATATTGGTGATCCCATTTATATAATGAGTACATCAAACCCTTTATTTTCCTTAGGGTTTCATCCTTATTTATATGGTTTCATATTTATGTATTTAAATCTCATTTTTATACTTTATTTCTAATTTTATCTCATGGTTATAATGGATATACACTATTTTTATTTTTTAACTCAAACAATGATTGTAATTATTACGTGTTATTTCCCATTAATATGTAAAATTTGTCACAACAATTTAATTCCATGGGTCAAATATTTGTGTAATAATTCTAATGTTTAAAATAATAAATAAAAATATTTAGCCTTTCTCAATTCATATTTTCTAAATATCGAGTCTGTATTCATTCTGGTTACTACTAGGCATAAAATTACATGCATGAATACTTTTGTTCCTCCTCTACCTAGACTTAAAAGGCTATACTTACCCCCTTTCTTAACTTAAGGAATATATCATATAATATGATACATGTTATCACCACATGAATATTTTGGGTGTCCCACCATGTTCAACAGAACACATAAAGTAAACATGGTCCTCCTCAACCCCCTCCACCTCCCATGATTCCATCCAATCAAACTAAAGGGTATGATATCATTGATCAACTAAAACTAAACATGATAATATTTATATATTTGCATAATAGAATAAAAACTTGAAATTAGATTGAAAATATCAAAATAAATAATCAACATGCAAATGACTAATATCCAACTCCAAATATATTCTAAAACTCAAGATTGGGTAAAGTAGATAAATTATAATAAAATAGTAATGATAGTGAAGGAAATTATACCATAATCTTGCTCCAAATTGGCATGATGTGCCTTGAATTTTGATAGATTATTGGTACTTGATTTCTTATTAGATTGTTATGGTTTCTCAAGGTTTGTACACAATGATAGCTTGAGAAGGTTGTTTATATGTTAGTTAATTTTGCATGAGAAGAGGGTGGTTTAAATAAAGGGTGGTAATGAAAATATAGGGCTGGATTTTGATCTTTTAAGTGGAAATATCAATGGTCTAGGAATTTTCAAGTAATTAAAAATTACTTGTAATATCCTAAAAGGATATTAGGTATGGAATATATATGATTATGATAGTTAATGAGGATTAGATTAATAGAGGTAATTAAGATTAATTTTTCTAAAAAAAGGGTGTATGGCTCTAGGTGGATTATAAATTTATAGAGGGGTTTTAGGATAATGAATGATTATTATATTGGGATTAGTAGGAATGGTAGTTTGGGGTTAGGTAGGATGTGAATTAAAAATTTAAAAAAAAAAAATGAAAAAGACAAGATTAAGGACAAATGTCATGAGATAGTGAAGATTAATGATATGATGGGATGATATAAGGTTAGTATGATAAGAGATGATGTTAGACTAATAATAAAAGAGGACTAGGAGGATGAGTAAGATAAGTTAGTCAAAATTAGAAATGAGATGGAAGTGATAATTTTTTTTATTTATACATTTCCCTCTCTTTTAAAGGGCATTGTAACTATAAGAAGTAATAGTCTTTCAAAGAATAAAGATAGATGTGAAAGTTAGTAAGTTAGTGAATGGGTGATTCCCCCTCAAGGGGATATGCAGGGAGGGATAAGGAGTGGGATGGGTAAATAGGGATGACATTATATGGTATAAATAGGAAGGATATGATTAAGATGAATAATATTGATGAAAAAAATGAGATAAAAATTGATGATGGTTCAAGTAAATACATATGCATGAGAGGAAAAATTTGCAATGTCATAGTTATCAACATGTCCCAAATGGGAACCAATAATGATGTGATAATGATAAAAAGGTATAGTATTTTTATGTGTCCCAAGTAAGGACGCATGCCAAGGAGAGGTACAGACCTAGATTAAATAATTTATAATAAACTTTTGATGTGACCCAAATAAGGCTGTATGCAAAGGAGAGATGTGGCCCAAAATAAGATACTAGGTGTAGCTCAAAGAATTTTCAAAGAAAAATATAATGAATAAATGAGGAGATTAAGTGACCAAGAAATGAAGGGGAGGAAACAATAACTATGATTGATCTAGCCTCAGACACTCTATGTGATTGAGCATGCCTACATAATCCCTAAGGGAACTTAAGCTAGTGTAGTTTTCCCTAAGAGGTAATAATGATTAAAGAGATGATAGGATAGAATATGAATGGATGAAAAATTCTATTGTAATATATGTGTTGGATGTGATTGATGGTGATGGATGGAGTACAATGTTGGTAAATTCATGAGTGATAATGAGAATGCCCTTAGTCAAGGACACATGTGAGGGAGTGATAGGTGATGATAAATTTATGGCCCTGTACATACCATAATTAAGGAAATAAACTATAAATTTTGAATGACTAAGAAACTTGTGAGCTTTAAATGTATCCTAAGAAATGATGCATGTTTGATAGAGTTATAGGTTAGATAAAATGAGGATTTGAATGATTGATTGATATTGTAGCTCACATATTTTGTTGATAAAGAATGAATGATTATGATGATGGACTGGATAGGATTAATGAAGATGAGTAGCATGATGATAAATTACATTATTATGTGAAGTTAATGAGATACAATAGGGTTAATTATCATGATAATAGGGGATAATGAAGAAATGAGATGAGTTAGTGAAATTAGAAGGAAAAAATTAGTTATTGTAGCCTTAACCCTTATGATATGTTTGGTTTTGGTTAGTGTGATAGAGATGGAAAAAAATCCATATGATCAATATCATAGTGAGCAAGGGTGAGAATATCAGCATCTAAATAAGCATGAAGACTCATTAGGTAATTTTTATATGGTTTATTTCATTTATGATCATTAATTATGGGGAATTATATAAAAAACCCAATCCATGTTTGGTGAAATGTGAGTTTATTTCCAAACATGAGTTCATGAAGTGTAGACATAGGATTGTCAAAGTTAGTCATGATATTATTAGATTAGGTGAGGGAAATGTAGGTTAGTGGTGGTTTTAGATTTATATCTATGGCCATTGATTTGAAAGGTGAACCATGGGTTCCTAAAAATCTCCCATAAAAAAATTACGGTAGAAGGAATAATCTCAAGTTATAGAGATGCAGGATTGGGATGGCTGATGTGAAATCATGGTTATGCAGATGTGGGTTGGGTCAAGGGGAAAATTTAGTGATGTGTAAAGTTTAGTAAGTTGTATACAAACTGATGTATGCATTTTTTGATGTGTTTTCAAGAGTAACTAGCTATTAATGAAGCTCTAATATTGACGTTGTTGAAAGGGCATGCCCCTAAGTTGGTCAATTGGAGTTGACATGTAGTATATAGATTGGGACATAGAAAGCTATAAAAAATTAGATTAGAATATCCTCTACAATAGAGGATAAGTATATTATGGGACAAAGATGGAGACTAGACATATATATATATATATATATATATATATATATATATATATATATATATATATATATATATATATAAGGAAGGGTTGTCTCAACTTCCTTGACAAATTCAAAGCAGTAAACCATAACACATTTAAGGAGTGATATTTAGAGTATGGGCACTAAGATAATAGAGTTACTATTAGAAAGTGGTTATTTATAAAGTTAATTAAAAACTACATAGGGATAGGTGATATGTTTCAAGACCAATATAATTTTATAGGGTTAGGTTATTTATACAGATACACACATTGCCTTATTATTATCATAGATTACTATGTTTCTTTGTTAGGTTTCCCAATGAAATGCTTAGATTTTTACATTACAAGATCATACTAGGAGATATAGAAAACCTAGGTGCAATTTTTATAGTTACATACATGATATGATCAAAGGATGTAGAGGTAAGATGGTTAGGATGGAGTAAAATATGGAAAATATATTATTGGATGCCCTAGGATTATATGATGTTATAGCCCAGATAGTGAGGATGATCTGAGATACCTAGTATTAGAGGGGGTTATATTAGCAAGTTGTTATAATTGGTAAAATCACACCATATTACACAAAGGGTAATTTATTAGGAGGTTCCTTATACTTTAATATATATACACCTTTTGTATACCTACCTTCGAGGACACCACCACCTCCACTAGCTAATTAGAGTGTCATGTGATTTTGGATGTGTATTAGATGTTGGCACATGAATGGTCATGATGCATAGTGTGAGTTATATATAGGATTATGGGATTAGTTATATGATGGACTTGCAATGTATATGATGGGTGGACGTACTTTTTTAATATTTAATGATTTAAGAATAGTATGGATGAGTACATATATGAGGTGTAATTTTAAATGTGATGTTATAGAGATATGATGTAGTTATTGTTATGTGTTTTATACTATATTTATGATGAGATATTAGACATATGATGCTATTATTTGATTATTTGTGTTTATGTATAGATTAGATACTTATTTGTATACATACATACATACATACATACATATATATATATATATATATACATATGTATGTATGTATGTATGTATACAAATAAGTATCTAATCCATATATTTATGTATATATATATATTGTTTATGGATGGATTAGATACTTATTTGTATACACACACACACACACACACACACACACACACATATACATATATATATATACATATATATATATATATACACACACATATATATATATACATATATATATATATATATACATGTATATACATGTATATATATATACATATATATATATATAAACATATATATATATACATATATACATATATATATATATACATATATACATATATATATATATATACATATATATATATACATATATATATATATATATATATAAACATACACACACACACACACACACACACACACACACACACACACATATATATATCATATATTGTATTATGAGGGATGCATGGTCTCAATTTAAGTATTATGTGTAATGATTACTTACATGTGAGGGATAAATGGTTTATATGATTATTATCATGTGACATGTTATTATATTTATGGTATAAATGCTCATGTTGTGATGCCACATTGATACTCTAGCACATGTTTTATGTCATCCAATTTTAAGAGAGATGTGATGTGGTTAGTTGAGAATGAGAGTAATGAGCAAAAAAATATGGGTTAAGGAATCAATAAGTAGTATGAGTGAAGAGTAGGGGCTGAGAGGGGTAAAAAATGGTGGGTAAATAGGGGAATGGGTGAGTAAAATAAACCATTTTCACCATAACCTTTGCTAAAAATTCCTCTCATTTTTGAGAGAAAGATGGTTGAAATCCCCCATGATTGGCACCAAAGGTAGAAATATTAGGAGTACCAACATATAGATGATCATGGTGACCTGACAGGTGAGATAACTTGATGATACAGTGGTATTTAGATGAGATATGATAATTGGGACATAAAGGGGTTGCATATGGTACCTTCCTTTCTACTATGGGTTATTGATGATTTGATAGCTACACATATTACATGGATGCCCTATATGGGTATACAATGGGGTTAGGTGGAGAACAAAGAGTATTTATCCTATATGATTACTACTTGTTATATTACTAGATGAAAGGATACTATTGTGGAGAGGTATCAATCAAATAGGGTATTATAGAATTTTGGGTAGTGATAATGTATCCCGTTGGGTCTTGATATATGTGATTAGGTGGTCAAGGAGAGGTGGTTGTGGGTGTGATCTATTACAAGGGTTGTATCGACTTCAAATTTTGAAAATGTAGTTATGATTCCATAGGACTATCAAACAATGATAGTTGATTTTGGGGTGACTTTATACTTTTATGGATGGTGGGAATAGTACATGTTTCTTAGGTTGACATAGCTAGTAAGATGGGAAACTAGATTGGTTGATCATACCTGCTAGGTGATGTAGGGATTTAGGTAGAGACACTGATTGAGAGTCTTGGTAGGTGGATAACAAAGGCATAAGAGATATGGTATAGTTGGAGGAAAAAGAGATAGGGATAATTAGGGAAGATATGAGGGTAATAAAGGTGGAGGTAATAGAGATGGAGATAGAGGTGTACAAGGTCAAAACCAAATAGTATTATCAGTAGGGCATCCCTTAGGATGAGACCAGGTTAGGCCCTTTTCCCCCATGAGATTTAAATATGAGCAATGATTTATTGATATTTTACAAGTAGAGATCATAGCATGCAAAGTGAGATTGAAAGGCTAGAGAGGTAAGTAGCTAATTTAAAATGATAGATGATTGGTGCTTAGGGCCAAATAGGGACTTTATAGCTTAGGTGACTAGTCACTTGAGTGTATTGGTGACCTTAAGGACACATGTATCTTAGCTAACTATAGTTTAGGCATAATTTATATATAAATATGCTTAGATAATTATGTTATAGGGATAGGTGACCCAATGAGATGCACATATTTTGACAATGCAAGGTTAGGTGAGAGAGCTACAACTAGCACATGATGATATGATGGATATGTAGATATATCTAGAGCATATGGATGAGTATATTCAAGATCTATACGGTGAGTGGGATAAAATTGAATAGGGATTACCACAAGGCTATTCTCATATGAGAAGAAAATTAGTGAGGGTTAGGTGAGAGACCCAATACTGGTGAACCTTATAGGAGTTAGCTATATTGATATGACAAAGAGTGTCATCATTTTGGGAGAGTATTCACCTAGGTGGTTCTTCCAAGGCCCAGAAAACAAAATTTGTTCATCCACCACCTTGAGAACCACAGCTGCCACTACCTAACGGTTAGAGTGGGATGTGATATTGGATAAATATTATATTTTAGCACATGGATGTCCATGATGCATGTTGTATATATAATTTTTATGTAATCATGGACATGTTTCATATATATGATACTTAAAATGAATCATATATATATATATATATATATATATATATATATATATGATATATTTAAAGTATTTGACATGATTATAGTTGTATATTATGATTATAATGATTTATTATTTTCGTATGATGTATGGTGATTACTCATCCATGTTTTTATGGATGTTTTATGATTACATATTTAGTGTGGATGTGATTTATTTTCATGGATATAGATGATAATGTGTCTTGTGGATGGTAGATGTTTATTTATTATGATTGTTAATGTGGATGCTTATGATGAGATATGATATATAACATGTGATGTGATTATACAAGTTAGGGGACATGATATTATTATCTGTGATGTTACATTTTAAATGTTTATATGGGGGATTTTGATGGGCATTCATGGTTATGCACATGATAGATTAGTATATAAATGTTAGATTTATGATTGTAGTTATTGATGGTTATATGTGTTATGCACTTATTACATTTGTATGGATGAATATATATATATATATATATATATATATATATATATATATATATATATATATATATATATATATATATATATATATATTCATCCATACAAATGTAATAAGTGCATAACACATATAACCATATATGGTTTAGTTTAAGTATCTGACATGATTATAGTTGTATATTGTGATTATAATGATTTATTATTTTCATATGATGTATGGTGATTACTCATTTATGTTTTTATGGATTTTTTGATGATTACATGTTTAGTGTAGATGTCATTTATTTTCATGGATATAGATGATAATGTGTCTTGTGGATGTTAGATGTTTATTTATTATGATTGTTAATGTGGATGCTTATGATGGGATATGATATATAACATGTGATGTGATGTATACAAGTTAGGGGACATAAGATTATTATTTATGATGTTACAATTTAAATGATTATGTGGGGGATTTTGATGGACATTCATAGTTATGCACATGATAGATTAGTATATAAATGTTAGATTGATGATTGTAGTTATTGATGGTTATACGTGTTATGTACTTATTATATATATAGTCATGCATGTATGATATATAAAAATGATGATTAGATGGTGTAGACAATAATGATTATGTTTATCCATGTTTTTTATAATTTTTATCTAGATAATGATGATTTTGATCCTCATTCAAGGAGATGATGTTAGTGTATTTAGGTGGGGGGGGGGGATGGGTTTGGTTAATATAGACAAAAATATGGGCTGATGTTGATATGGTAATTTATAGTAGGATAGGAGAGGATATGGGATGGATAAGGGTATGTGATGAAGTCTTGAGCCATATTTATTTTAGCAATCCTTTTAAATGTTGCACTAAAGTATGCACCAAGACATGTATGTGGTCATGATTATGTTGTGATAAAGTGTGCATCAAAAAAATAAAAAACATGTGTAAATAAACATTTTTTTATATGTACCACTAACATCATCCTAGTGGGACATTTATTACATGGAATATAAAAGAAAATGTGTAACAAATACATACAAAAAGAAAATTAAAAGGCATAAAATACATGCAATACATAAAACTAGACAAATCATACACCATAAAAATATTTATAAACAAACATGGTGAATATTATTATGCATCATGTGGGGATTATGGTGAGAAACCTAGGATTATGGTATGCATGGTGGTATTGCTAGTATTTTACCTAAGGATGGAGACATATTGAGGACCCTTTTTTAATAGTGACACAATATGGCTAGGTACACAAGGAAACTTTGATGGGATATGATAGGAGGCTATGAGGATGAATATAGGAGGGAATATATTAGACTAATAAGGCCAATTAGGAAAATACATAAGGAATGATCAATATGATAGGATGTCAATGAGAGATTGTAGGATGAAAGACAAAAGGAAATATAATAGGGGATGAGTAGGAAGATCTATATGTCTCTCCAATACCTTTTTATTGTTAACCTGATTGGATTTTTCCATATTCCATGATATACTAAATAATCCCCACCACACTATACATATTTTCCCCCAAAGCATCATATGATTTTAGGACCAAGGCCAAATAAGAGGATTAGGACAAGGTATGGAAGGGAGAGACAGATAAGGATAAAATAATAAAGGATGAGGTGGTATAAAATAAGATATCCCCAAATTACTTGAGGTGTGTTTAGGAATGAGATAATTATAGATGAAGGATATTTCATGAATGATATTAAAAACCCAATTTTCATCACCATGCTTATCCAAAGTACCAGATTCCTAGTTTTTTCACCATTGGATAGTTTTTATTTTCTTATTAAGGATTTTTTATGTGAGACTATGTACAATAACGTACAAGGATGAGATAGATTGATTCTAGCTTAGGTGTATAACTTATTTGGGTATATTGACCATATCGAGTAGCCAATCTATATTACCCCAATATGCATTTTAAATAATAACATATTGTCCAAGATAGTTAGGCTCAAATTTGCCCTTTTTCTCATAGTTAGGATTTGCATTTCTCTAGTTTTATTTAAGGAATATATTGCCAATATGAAATTCATGGGGGAAGACCTTCTTTTTATATTGATTACATATATAATTTTAATAAGATTTAAAATTATTAAGCACTTGAATACATTTCTAATCCAAAATATCAAGCTCCTATAAATGGGTAGCCTGATGGGATTCCTCTATGATTATGAATTATAGTGAGATTCAAAACAAAGGGAGTTTGACATAAATTAGAAATATGGACTCAGTGTTATAGATTAAAAAATTTGGAGTGGTGATATGTGGATCATGAACACTTATGTGGCAATCCCATAATGTAGAATATAGCTTGGTATGCCAATCACAACTAGCTTCATTGATGATTTTCTTAATAATCTTGATGATAGTTTTATTTTTTTGCCTCATCTTGATCACTACCTTATGGGTAGTAGGGTGTATAACATTTGTGTTGGATGTGAAATTTATAGCACAAGGATTTAACATGTTTATTTTTTAATGATTTTATAATGTTTGAGATGATGGTTGAAGGGATATCAAAACAAAAAATGATGTGGTGAAGGATAAACTTTGATATATATTTACCAATGACATAAGTGAGTGGCATGGATTCCACCCACTTAGTAAAGTATTATGTAGTAGTGATTATATGTTTATGATAATTGAATAATGAAGGATTGATATTTTTAACAAGGTCTAATCCCCATGTGGAAAAATTCCATGGTATTGTGATGGGTTATAATTATTGATATGGAACATGTATCAAATCTCTATGGATAAATATTTACAAACATACTAACATGATTTATGATCCATGGATGGCAAAAAATAGACAATCTAAAGAATATTACTGGCCAGGATCAGCCCATTTTCATGGATTACACAAATGAGGTCCATCATGAACCTCTTTTATTGCTTAAATGGCCTCTTCTAACCTTAGACATCTTAACAAAGTACCATCATAACCTTACCGATAGAGCATGCTATCAATGAGGGTATAGTGAGAGAATTTTTGTGTGAAGTATTTGGTGATGATTAAAATTGGGTATAATTATTTTATCATGATTATATGTATAAATATCTTGGTAACAAAGAGGACTAGGATTAACAATTTCACACACTTGGTTAGATGACATTGTTTGATGGGTAGGTAATGAGTTTTTATACTAGGAAGTGATTTTATCATATATCAAGGGTCATTTTTAGTAATGATATAATAGTGTCCATCACATTAGATAACTTATTACTACCTCTTGGTACTTTCTCAAATGATATAAACTAAAATTATTGCTTCAAATTGTCAACCATTTGTTTATGGGGGAAAATTTTTCATCCTTTGTATGAAATTCATTATTAACCTATTTAATGATCAGTTGTGATTCACCATAGACATGAAAATTTTGGATGTTCCATTGATAAGATAGCTAGATACCAGCTATTAGGGACTCATATTCTATAATGTTATTGGTGCATGGAAATGCTAACCTGAAAGCTTTTTAGGATAAAGTATCCTTGAGGAATAACAAAATGGATGCCAAATCCTAAACCATGAGTGGTGAAAGAACCTTAAAAATATAAATTATAGGAAGGTGACTCATTAGTTAGCATGATTGATTCATTAGTATATGTAGTTGTTAAAGGAACTATATCAGACAATGGAGCTTTTGTCAATTGATCTACCAAGATTTGTCCTTTGATCACTTTCTAATTTTCATATTCAATGTCAAATACACATAATATTATTATCCATTTGGCCATTCTTATTTTTATATTTAGATAATAAATATTTAATAGTATATATTTTTAATATGATCTTGACTTGATTCTTGAGCATGTAATGTCAAAGCCTTTGGGAAGGGAAGACAACTGCTAAACATGTTTTTTATATTAGGGTGTAATTCAGCTCATAAGAGATAAAAATTATGATAATGTAATAAATGGACTTTTATTTTCCATGTTCATTATGTTGTGCTAATAAATATCCTAAGGCATTTTGAGTGGTCAAGATATATAGGTGAAAAGCTTTACCAGAGGTTGGTGGTGAAAGTACTAGAGGTTTTAACAAGTATTACTTAAGATACTCTAAAGATTTTTGACATTTTATATTATAGTGAAATTGAGCTCCTTTATTTTATATGTGTTAAGGGTTAACATTTATCTACCAGTTAAGAGATGAAGTGATGGATGGCATGTAGTTTATCATGTAGACTTTATAGATGCTTAAGGGTCTTAGGTGGAGACATTTCAGTGATAGCTCAGCCATTTGTTAGATCAACCTCAATGCCTCATTGAGATATAATGAAGCCTAATAATTCTATAAATGTAAGCCTGAATACACACTTCTTAGGATTAAGCCAAACTTTATAGTCCCTTAGTCTCTCATATATTCTTGAAGGATAATTGGATGCTCACCTCATGTTCTAGACTTTCCTAAGATATCATCCACATAATCTTCAAGTATATTATGCATCATATCATATAATATGACAATCATAGATATTTGGTATGTATCACCAACATTTTTAAGTCCAAATAGAATTACTTGGTAATATAAATTACCCTATGGAGTGGTAAAGGCATTTTTGTGTTGGTTTTCTGATGCAATTTGGATTTGATTATACCTAAAAAATCCATCCATAAGTGAGAGAATTTGATAACTGGGAAATTTAACCCACAATCATATCAATATTGGGTAGTGTAAAATCATCCTTAGGGCAAGCCTTATTGATTTCCCTAAAATCAATACATATGTAGATTCTTGTATTTGGTTTCCCAATAGGGATGATGGTAGATTTCCAATAAAATTAGTCTATTGGTTGAATGAAACTAACTTCTAATAATTTTTACAGCTCTTTTTGAACTAGAATGGCCACCTTCATGTGCATATTTCAAATCTTTTACTTAATAAGTTTTTTTTTGGATGAAAGATGAGATGATGCATGACCAAATTTGGATCAAGTCCTAACATATTATAATAACACCAAGTAAATATGTCATTAAATTATTTAAGATAAATGAGAACCTATATTTTTTTTAAAGTTAAGGTGGATCCAAACTTCATGACACTAAGTTGGTTTTCAGTGTCAATGTTAACATCAATAGTTTCTTTTACCAATGATGGATATTGATCCTATAAATATGGTAGAGGATAAAGCATATGATACTCTTTTATTGATTTTAAGATGTTTGGTAAATCTGTAAATACTTTTTCATAAGCCTTATTCTCTTTAAGCCTAAGGGAATCACTAGACATGATAAGAATAGTGTGTAATTTAGTGGTACATTCTTCTGATTCAATTTGATTTAACAAGTTCATTTTTTCTCTAAAATAGGCTGAATTATTTAGTTTAACCTCTAACCCTTTATTGTGGTCACCTAATAGCATGTGGGTTCAAATTTCCATGTATTCATCAATGGATTCATCATTTCTAAAAGTGTCAAATGAAGGTTCCTCTTACTGATCCCAGTCAATAAGTATGAGCTAACAAAGTGCAAGGCTAATAATCCATATGGAAGTGTCAATAAATATATTTATGGTAGCTAGATGTTTTTAAAGGATATGGAAATAACTTATTTTGATATCATTATTAGATGGAGGCTTGTAAGATATTGAATAAGTATTTGAGATGACCTCATAAAGACCAATTCCATGTGGCTTATATCCTAAACCTCAAAACCTCTGATGATTTTATAAAGATTGGATCTAAGATGTGTTTATCTTATCACCCTAGTCCTTTCCATTTATAGTTCATGCTTTAACATATGTGATTATCCTTTTATTATTTTAGATCTTGATAGAATGACACAAGACCTTCTTATGTTAGCTAGGAATCATATGATCTTTTAGTGGATATTTTGATAGTATTACTAATTTTTCAAATGATGTGGGTATAAATTGATAGGTAATCAGCCTGTGTTCATGTTAAGGGACCCATAATTGTGAGGTGATAGGGGAGATTATCAATAGTGAATTTTTGGTATCAGACTCTACAAAACCTTTGGAAATGATTTTAATGCTATTGGATGTGGATGTAAATTTATTTAGATGGATGTATTTTTGAGACTTGGGATCATATGGGGTGTTATGAGTACTAGGAAAATAGATATCTTGATCAAGTCTTTTCATGGCTTGATAACTACAAAAGAATTATGAATCCACAAGAATGGTGACTTCCATATTTGAATGTGAAAATTTCAAACATTGGTGGAGAGTGGAGGGGATAACACTCATTTTAGGGATTCAAGGGAAACCTAAGAGGATGTTGTATGTTCAATAAAACTTGACTACATGAATAAAGGTTTGATGTACAATGGGTCCCACCATGAGAGGAATATAAATCATTCCAATTGACTTCATTTCATTATCATCATAGGCCTTTATTATAATAAGTTGAGGGCCAAGTGCCAATTTTGAATATCCTAATATTTTGATTAAATTAATGTTACACATATTTACAATTGATCCTCCATCTACAAGTACCTATGGTGTCTTATGATTGAAAATAGATAACTCTATACATAAGGGGTATTTATGGTTGGGATCGATCAATGTCATGCCGTAGGTATTAAAAGTGATCTATTGGGATGGGGGGAAATGTCCTCCAAGAGATTTAAATTGATTGGAATCAATATCATTAGGTACATTAGATGCATGAAGGATTATATTTAAAATGTCATGGTAGAAGGAGGAAGACCTAAGAATATCCATTATGGAAATTTTGATAAGAGTCTTCTCAAGTTATTGTATGGGATCATAATTGCCTTTAGGACTTTTGTATGGGGTTTTGGAGATGTTGAGATTAATAGGATATTTTGTAGGTAGGGTTTTGGTAGGTTCTCCTAAGACCATAATATTTCCACATTAGATTATGAGAGCACAATCAAAAGAGGCCCCTTTAATATTGATAACATGATGTTATGGAATTTGTGTTTCTTCTAGTGTTTTGACCTTAATTTTGATGTTGGTAATATGATGAATATAATGGTAATGTATTGGGAATAAATTGAATCAATTATTATAGGAAGATTGGCCTTGGTTCTTAGTCGTGCCTTTTGACTTTTGGTCATGCTTTGGAAAATGATCTTGGTAGATACCCAATTAATGATTTTTGGAAGATGTTTATCCACATTCTAATTTTATTTCTCCATTTTAAATAAGCTATTGCATATAATCCATTACTTGCATACATGTTTTAGTGCCAAACCTCTTGACATGTTGGTAGTGATCATACTCATCCTCTTTGAACCACTCAAGATGTTTATTATTGTCAATGGGTTTGATTTTTGGTAAGTTGATCATGTTTACAGTAGTAAATATTTTTCAAACATCTTCAATGGGCTCTCTAAGATTGGTATAGTGACGTCGACCTAAAGTAGTTCTTGGTCTTCCCCATGGAACAATGATGTTTGAGGTATGTTTTTATGGTTTAGTAGATGGGTTAGGAGTTTAAAATACTTGGAATTGGTGGGTGTCTATTACTTAATCTCAAAAAACATTCTTATTCTTGTTAAAGAACTTGGTTTTATCTGAATGGGTGTTATTACTTAGATTATGATGATTATTAGAATAAATTTTGATGACCCCTTTCTCTATAAGGGCCTTTTCTATCCAAATTCCTTTCTCTACTATATCATCAAAAGTATTGGCATTATGAAGCTTCAAATGGTGGCCCAATTTTGAGTTTAGTTTGTTGATGAAGATATTAACTAGTTCTTTTCAATTATTCGGTAGATAAAATGATTTCCAAGGCTTGCCACCATTACAGGTATGATGCTAGACTTTATCTATTTTTGTATTTATCATTGTATAGGTCTAACATAGTAATATCATGTCCTACATTATAAAAGAAAATAGTTATTAACTTCTCAATTAAGTCCCTAGATGAAGTTATAGATCCTTTGGGTAAATACATGAACCACTCTAATGCATATCCTCCAATACTTCGATGGAATATCCACAACATGTAAGCATCACTATATGCCACTTCATGGAAAGACATAAAGAATTATTTGATTTTTAATTTTGGGTCCCATTTTCCTTTATATTTGTCAAATTTTGGCATTTCAAAATGGGAAAAAAAATGTACATGGAGAATAATCATGTAAAGTGGATGAGTGAAAAAAAATTCATATTTATATTTCTTGGAGTAAGATCTTGTATCCATATTTTATAAATCATCCTTCATCACTTTCTATTCATAAGTGAATGCTAGATCTAACAAAGGACTTGAAGTGGTGGTTCGATTAATTTTAGGCTTATTTTGTTCTTGATTTGAATATGAGAGTAAGGTTTCAATGGGTCTCTTATGGGAGACTAGTTTGTGCACTTCATAATTTATTTAGGAAGCTGAGTTAACTTGTTGGGTAATTTAGTCAAGGAAGTCAATCATGACTTTATTATAATCCTCTTTAACCTAGTTTTCCAAGATGAATTTTCCTTTATTGTCCTTAACTTTAGTGGTATTGATGGGTCTCAGTAGAGGTTGTTTACTAATGGCTTTTTCTTAGTCCTCTTTATTGTCAGGGTCAACAAAATTTAGGACTTATTCTTCTTCTTGTGGGGATAGATTATGTTTGTGAAAGGTGTCATAGCAGATAGGATTTTGGACTATATTTATTTAAAGGTCTTGGTTTAAGTCATAAGGTACCTTGTCTCCCATTTTGATGAGATGTGTTAGGATTTGGTGTTTGCTCTCATAGTTAAATTCAAATTGGTATTTTTTCACATCATTATTCAAGAAGTTATATTGATTGTCTACATCACCTCCCAAGGTATGCATGTCACTAGCACTTTCTTCATGATCCAAAAATTTATCACCATGGGTCTTAAGGATATCATCAATATATCATGAGGCTTGCCCAATTTTAGATTTTTGAGCAAGGGTAAAAGGTTCCATGAAATTTGATGAGTAGATAGGATATAAAGCTTACCTTTTTGAGGTGATTGGGTGAATATGACGTATACTAATAGTTTCAATGGGTTATGATCTTGATAAAAGAATTTTCAAAATATTTTGAGCTAGTATACTTGGATTAGGAAATAATAAGGAGGTTATTTATTAACATTAGACTAGATGAGACATACCAAGTATAATATTTAAAAATGATATATGTCAAATTTAGATGTGTCATATGATGAAAGCTATCAATATATCAACAAGTGATAACTTTATACTAGTAAGATGATAAGGTATAATATGATGGTTATCAAATTTAAACTAGAAGAATGATAGGGTAATGATAGATGCTAGGTTAAAACTAGAAAAATGTTGAGTTAAGATGATGAGTGTTATGTCTAAACTAGCAGAGTGTCAAGTTGCTAGCAAGATGATGTGGGATTAATTTGAGAGAGTGATGGTTTAATAAGTATCTAGTGATGAAAGGTATATTTTTTATGGAGTAATGGGATAATTAAAAAGGGTGAATGAGAGTTAAATGTGACTATCATAAAATTAACTATATGTTATAATAATGGTGGATTTGGTTAACAAAAAATAGGCTTAAAATCTTGAGTTTCTTTGGCACAAAATGATTTTTATGGTAGTGTAATTTATATTAAGATAATGTTGGAAATTTGGCCTGTCAAGGCCAAATGCCAGCCTCTACTAGAAAAATTTCATGTCTTATTTTTCCTTGGTCCTTATATTATGTTCTTGATCATCTTGATGTCATTGATTTCATTTCAAGAGTAAGTTTCAATGTCTCATCATGGTCAAGTCTCAATTTCAACTTGTGATGAGTTTTCTCATGGTATTTTTGGTATATTCAAGATATGGGGATGTTTTTAAGATTTTAAAGGTTGTAAAGATACATAAAGTACTCATGGATAACTTTTAATAAGTTATAACATACTCTCTATGACATTCGGTGGTAAATCCCCTTTGTAAAACATTGTATATTGCCTAAAAAGAGAAGTTTTGGGTCATTACATGATAAATTTTGAGTTAAAGGAACACTAAATCAATCAGAAATACCTTAAATAACCTTCATATTTATTTTATTACATTTTAAACATATTTATATTCATGACTTTGATTTAATTCAAATGTGTCATACTTTGAAAATATCTCCTCATGCAAGCTAAAGCATTGTTTTGGCCTCCAAGAGTTACCATGTGACAAATTTGATCCTAGTTTGATGTCAAAAGTTTTAATACTTGTATTAACATGATAAAAAACTTTTATTATTCCTCATATGCCCTAAATTGGTAGTTCAAAGCTTTAGTTGGGAGAATATACAAGAGAAAGGCTGGTTTTCATGTGTTTTCATGCAGGAATACATATTTGTATGGGTTTTTCCTTATAGAAGAGATCATGAGATTAAAGGTGAAGTTATTAAAAGTGTTATAGAAGATATTAAAGGCAAAATGATATCAAATAGGCTTAAAACCATTCAATTTTTCATATGGTACAACCATGAGAGAGAAAATCAAGATCTAGAATTTTAGGAAGAGGAAGGGGTATGAAAGAGCTTCTAGATTTGGAAATTGGTTATCAACTTCTCTCTCTCCCCTTCATGAACCATCCTTAACAATATAATTCACTCACTATGCCTTCTTCATTCAAGCAAGCAACTTGTTTTTTGATATTTCTCCTCATATGGGCATTATGACATAAAAATGGAAGTTTGTGGAGCTTATTAGGAGTATGAGCCACCTTCCCATGACATTATTCAGCTTATTTACACATGTGTGAGGTAATATGTATCTAAATAAGATAAATGAATTCAATTTTTGCAATTTTTAAGTAGTTTGGAGAGATTGTATGGCTCTAATATTGATTCATGGTTACCAAGATTCATCATGACATGGTTTACAAGTCTCTTTCAATATTCTAAAAGACTCCTCAAGGTACCATAAAAAAGAAGACATAAATAACCCTAAAATATTCTCAAAGTCATAGTTTATCAAATATTAAGGAAATTTATCACTCTTTAAAAATGTATTTTATGATTCCTAGGTTTCCATTTCCAATAGTGTATGATTGTCTAAGACCTATAAACTGATATAGTTGGTTAAGTCATATGCCTATGCTTCCCTAATAACATTAATTAGATTTATTAATAGTGGATTCATGCTCTTTTCACCTCCCTCATGTGTCATCTCATTTCACTGACTTTCACATTTATTTTCATCACTGTTTTAGGCTTATCATTCCATCTCCATGTCAATTTCCATCATATCACCTTCCATCCATTTCCATCCCATGTATCTATTATGAATCAAGATTAAATGAATATTGGAAGCATTATGGTCATAAAAATATTCTAAAAACCTTTAAAAAATACTAAGACTAATATGAATGATCACCTACAGCCAATGAAAACACAATCAAGAGCTTTTCATGGAAAATTAAAAGAAAGGAGGGACTAGAGGATATATCATTAAAGGTATTTGTTTAAATTATATCCTCAAGTTGAAATGAATGAAGGAGAGTCTCATAAACACTATTTTGTGACCTTATTAAGGTATAATTACACATTTTTTCATACATAATAGCCTCAGATAGTCACATGAAGGTATGGTGCACACACGTTATGAAGGAATGATCATGGCATAGAAGCATGAGTGAAAGTTAGTAAAGAGTGAGGGGTTCTTGATATCTATTTGGGACTTAATTAAATATTAATATCCCAAAGAGGAATCCATTATCTTGTATTCATTGTTTCATAAGATAACTATAGGATACAAGTCAATATCTATAACCAATAATATTTTGGCAGTCTTAAGATCTATTTGAGTTCTTGAAGGATGGTTAAGCCAGAAAAATACATGGTTGGTATGATTTTGATAACCTAAATGAGTTAAATAAAATATAATACAATTTCAAGGTATTTTATAGTTTATGAAACACTTCAAAAGATTTCCTACAATCATATCTTCAAGCATACATAATCATAAGCCAAGAGTTGGGTAGAGAAATGAATAAAGGCATTCAAGAGAGTTTGAGCTTCAAGTGAGGTTTTGTAACTTATGGAGATCATTTCATGAATGAATAATAAGTTCATAAGATATATATTTTACTTTATCAATGTCTAAATATGACTAGTTCCATTCAAAACATAGTGATCATCACCATACACCACAGTCATACTAAGACATAGTCAAGTTACTATCTCTAAAAGGTTCTATGTTTTGGCTTTGAATAAGAACAGTAAGCATGATTTTGATCAAGTTACAAGATGTCCATATGATGCACCAAAATGGAAATGGTCTATTTTCAATCATGAATAATCACCTAGATTAAATACCCCATATTCACATATAGCTAAAGGCATGAGAATACTTCAAGGTAGTCCTAAGGAGTTCTTGATGATCAAGATAAATGAGTGAGACAAGATTGGTATAGAAAATGAGATGGAATGCAAATATCCAATGGATAACATGAAACCTCTCCAAACCTCACTCAACATACACCATGATTATTCTCTATCTCAATGCATATAGGGTAAAGTGAACCATTATCTACAATTGCACTCATGCCAACATACATTCAATGTGGAGAAAGCTCAATTTTAACCAAGGATGAAATTAGAGGTGAAATTGTGGTTATGAAGCATGATAGGGTGTTTGAACCAAATAAAGGTTCATAGTAAATTTAATATTATTGAAATGAGGTGAGGTAAAAAACCTTTTGATATACAATAGTCACTATTTATAAAGATAACCTATAGGTTCTAAGTGAAATATTGTGCATGATGAGGGAGGTTAACATGTTGGAGTGTTGGCATGAAGATACAAGGGATGGTTCAAACCTATCCAAAACCTAAAACATTTAGAAGGACTATTGAATATCTAATTAGAATGTGAAATAACCCTAAATAAAAAACATAGTAAAATCATGAACTATAATCTATTATCCTCAAAGACCTCTCATTTTAAAAGAGAGAGAAAGAGGACTATTGGTTGGTGAAGGGAGTGGAGTTCAATGATTATGAAGCCACCAATGTCCTAAAACCTATATATCAATAATATTAATAATATAATAAGACTTCATTAAAGGTTTTGAACAAATTAGATATGTTACTAAGTGTCCTCATTTTCTCTATGAGTTAGATAACATTTAGAGTTTCAAGTTAAATGCCCTTGAGGACTAGCATATGCAAACATGCCTGTGTACTATACTAGTAGTGGTGGAAAATATATGATAATGGATATGTTTCAAGGAATAATATAAATAGAGGAAGGGTAAGAGAGTTATGATAATAAAATTTTATGATAAGATAACTTAGGTTCAATAAGGAAAAATACAAAACCCATCCATCAGGGTTTCACATAAATGATTGCCAAGAAACCCTAAGCTAGAGGAATCAAGGCATACAAAGGATAAGGAAAATTTAAGGATTTGAAAAAAGATTATTATAAATATAGGAGTATATGTAAGAAAATTTAATACTCTTTAAACTCTTTCCTTGGAATATAAAATACTTGCATACCTCTGTCTTACACAAACACATAGTCTAAATAGTCATTCTTATAAGCATAGTCATAAGGCATGGAGACAAAGTAGAGTTTTAAAAACCAAAGTAAGTATAAAGTCATTGAAAAAAATGATAAAAAATGTATAATTATTTTTTTATATACTAGAATCATATACATGTGCCTCATACTTGAAAACTTAGTATTAGACCAATTAGGCCTAAAAACTTGTTTTAGGCCTAAAAGGCTCACACCACCATGAAGACACTTGAAAACCCTATAAAGAAAATATAAAATAATTAAAAGGTTTAATGGTATTTTAAAGGTATTATTAAATTTATTTAAATTATAAATAAACAAATAAAGTCCATTTCTAGTCTTAAATACCTATTCAAACTACACAGTCAACATACTCATCTCTAACTACCTGTTTCAATGCTTGTATCTTTCACCATAAGAGGAGTTAGAAAAAATTATCTTAAAAATATTTTAGGACTAATATTTAATTAAAATAAATTAATTATCTAGGTTTATTTAGGATATAAGGTTTATGAACCATCATTACGACTATAAGCAGGTCTAGACTGCATGCAAATCCCCATAAGCAAACTTCTCTATGTACGTATATTTGCACACATTTTGCATGGGAACCCAAGATTATCAGTAAATTTTAAGGGTTATATGTAATAAATATCCATGTAAATAATTTATATCTTTGAGGTCCATACTTTGTGAACCATCGTTAAGAAGGTTCACCTCCAAAACCCTCCTACAAACTAGTTTTGAGAAAAGTGAAGTTTTTTGAATCCAAACAACCATGAATCATCATATAAAATATTTAATAATTAATTAAAATAATATATGGTCATATCCATGGTAACTTGATGTATGAAACTATACATATCTTTTATAAAATAGGGTTTTTTAAGGAAAAAGTGTAGAAATAGAGGTACAAGGTAGTTTAAGATGATTCCAATCAATGGAGAGTGAATATTGACACTTTTTTAGCCTTATAAATCCATAACATTCCAAAAACCATGCCTATAAATTTCTTTGTTATTTTATTCAAAATATCTAGTCTATAGGAAGTGAAGGATAAGGTGACATAGTCACCCAAATTTGACAAGTTTGTAGGTGTTTCTTGCCCAAAAGGACATATATTATGATATTATATGTTAATTTTGGTCTATAAATAACTATTACATAGTTTATAAAGGTTTTATTTATGGTTTTCATGTCCATAAAGTACTAAGAGTTAGTCTACTAGACATAATTAGCCTAGTAGACCTACTTGATCAAGCAAGTAAAATGAAAAATGACATGGAAGGATGTTAATAAGAGTTAATGTGGAGTAATCACACCACATAAATGATCCTTAAGAGTTAATTATAAATCCATTCACATATAATAAGTAAAATTGCATGCATTAATGGTCTTAAGTGGCAATCAGTGCATAGGAAGGCTAAATATTGAGTTAACTAGTCTTAAGTGACAATCACTCTAAATAACTGATACTTGACTAAAAATAAATGCATATTCCATAGTATTCATGTAGTAAGGAGTTTCACTTAACTTTTTATTTTGATACAAAGAGGTATAAGTGGCTATACATCTATGATGGCCCACCACCTTATTTCAAACACCAAACTACTCATGCAAGAGCATCAGTCAAGGAGAGTTTGATGGAGGAATGTTTATAATGAGTGATAAATAAAGTAGTACTCGATTTGATGGTCAAAAATGAATATTTAATCTCTCCTCTACACCATTTTTTAGGATGTTCTCTTCTCATCTTTTATGTATTTAGGCTTTTAAACCTTATTTCAAGATCCCTCTCTTGGGCATGATGAAACTCTACCAAGATTGAACTTAATATCCTCTTAAATCAATAAAATGGACTATTAAAACATCTCTATGATTTTATTATAGTTTTTATGTGCTTTTTTATATGTGTGAAAGTGTTATGAATCATCCCTTGATATGTGCTCTTCATACCTATATTCTAATTGGTTATCTTATGTAGGTTGTATGAAGTGTCAAACCTTGATGATCATGCTTGAAGTGTTATCTGGCTGAAAGTGTTTCAAAATAATCCTATCATCCTTTACCTATAGCTTATAGTAATCCATTAAGGCCTTCATATGAAACAACATTGCATAAAAAGCATTATAAGTAGTCTTTTAATCTATTTCTGCTTCATTAGTGTTGTTAAGAGTACAAATTTGAGTGGATGAATTACATTAGGTACATCACCATCATTAGTATAGATTTACCTTTTATTTATATTTCTAACTCTTTTTACCCCTAAAGAAAATAAATTTTAGGAAAAGGATTCAGATTAGATATATCATAGGATCTAGCCTCCTAATCTATATGTTTGGTCTAAGTATAGGTATCCCATAGCCTATAGACCAATCCAAATTTAGTCCAGGTTTGAATTATATCTAATCAATCTACTCTAGTATGGTGCAACATGGGTTACTAATAGTTCTAACATGCCTGGTGGGACCTAGATTCAGGCCTTGAAGCATTCGCATCAGCATTTTGGTCTTCACAAGTAGTCTAAATAAATCATCTTGGTCATCATTTCAGATGTATATAGAATATCTTGTTCATAATATCATTATTTTTCATGTGTCTTATAGTAGGCTATGGTAGCCTATGGATAAGATTCATATCATTCATCTCCTTATCAACATCCCCATGATCCATCCCCATTTCATTATAACCAATATCAGCCCTACATTCACCCATATCAACCTTGTGATCAAAAGTATGGTGGTTTATACCATACCTATAATACTCATCATGAACCTTATTACCCTCAATATGAGCCATATAAGTTTCATGATGAGCCTCCTTATCAAAATTTCTCTCCCTCTTTCCCTCCCCAACCACCCTTCCAAGATTTTTTTTTTTTTTATAATGAGTTATAGGAGATGAAGAGGATGAAGCAAATCATTGTTTATGAAATTTTAGATTTGAAACAAGAAAAATAATGTAAACAATCTCAAGACTCACTACCTCCTACTACTCCATGTCACTAACCATGGATTGTAGCTCCATATTAGTAGGAAGTTATTCCCTTCATGCCCTAAGTTATAATATCTTCAATGCAAGAGGATACTAAAACCAATTTTCCAATTTAGAAATAATTTTAGCATTCAAGCATAATCCCAAATTTTGAAGTCAAGGATAAGAATAAAATCATTCAAACCCCACCCCACCTTCCTCAAGAGCCCAAGGCCTTCCCTTCATGGAAATATATTTAAAATAACTTGTAGAATAAGGAGGAGGTGATGGCTATCAAAGTTGAGAATCCCCATGAATAAAAAGAAGTATCCATGGTAGTATCATTAGATTTATCTCATCTTATTGAGTATTTTTAGGGATCTACCATTAGGGATCTACCATGTCACTTTTTGAGAAGGATCCTCTCTTTTGTGAAGTAAGTGAAGAATATATAATTGAGGTGATAGGTAATGAGATTGAGTTGAGTGAACATGAAGAAGACATCACCATTGGGACACCCCTTGGCAAGGATAGGCATGATTCAATCTTCCAAAATGCAAAAGAAGATGAGTTACAAGAGGTTTCACTTCCTCAAAAAGAATGCGTTTCTCAAGAACTTGCAGTAGTTACTAAAAGTGATACATAAATAACTCCTTCTCTAGGAGGTATCCATGAAGACAAATCATAAAAACCATTTTTGAGATTGAGAACACTCCTAAAGAGGATGACCATTAGTAGCAATCATACAATTAGGTATTAAGTGAGATTGAAGAACTCAATATGGTATATTTAGATGATGTAATATGTTAATATATTGGAGCTTAACATGAAGATACCACCAATGTTTTAGAAATTGAAGAAGGTAATGCAAGTCTAGAGATACCAAGGCAAGATGAGATGGAGCTTAACTAGATAGATGAGTTGCCATTCTCTACTGAAAAGGAAGATGATCAAGTTGAAATCGATCAAAAGCCTTGTTATGACTCTGTTAAGGAGTTGTAAATGTGTGATCAACATCGTGATTCATAAGCAAATGGTAACGTTGGTAGTGAAACCCATGTCTTTCTAACTAATTATAGAGAAATGGCCTTTTTGGAATACTTAGAGAGCCTTTATTCAAGTTTTTATAGTCCAAAGCTACCCCATAAGAATTTTGAGGAAGGTATTATAAAGAATAATATGGAAATTGATCATTTCAATCTCATGAGTAGAATGAAGACACCAATTAAATCATACCAGTTGAGTTGATAATATAATATTATATGAGAATTTGACAAACCATCATCAGCTTATGATTAACAAAGAATTGATATTATTGATATAAGAAACAATAATATGGGAGGAGTATGAATGGGTCTTGGACTCACATGTACAATCCATGCCCTTGATATCGGAACTTGAAGGCTCACCTCCTTCCCTAAGAGGCCATGAACATATAAATGCTCCTATCTATAAGAAGAAGATATTAAGATATGGAAATCTTACTTCAACATGTCATAGTGGATAATCAAGTTTTCCATTTCATCCTAGAGTAAAGCTTTTGACTTTAGGTTAGTTGTTTTAGTTTGTTGTCATGTTTCAATAAGTGGTTAGCACAAGTAGTAGTTTGTTATCTTGTTCATGTTTTCCTTAGGTTAGGTGTGTTTGCTTCTTAGATTTAGATGTGTTCTTATGTTTTTTATTTTGTGTCTTGTTATTAGATACAATCATAAGAGGTGTCATAAAGTACAAAACTATTTGGCAGTCCAAGAGAGTCATCAATCCAATTTGTCATGTTTTAGACTATCATTGTCATGAAAAATTAGTAGGTTCTCTTGACTAGTAGGCAGGTCAACCCCTATGAGTCACCAAAAATGTTAGAAATTTATCTTTTCAAGGCTAAATGCCAACCCATAAAACAAAAAAAATTTCATATCCTAGTTTTTCTTGGTCCTCAAATGATGTTTTTGATCATCTTGATGTCATTAACTGTCATTTCAAGAGTAATTTTCAATGTATTATCATGGTTATGTCTCAGTTTCAACTTGTGATGAGCTTTCTCATGGTATTTTTGGTATATTCAATATATGGGGATACTTGTAATATTTTAAATGTGTTAAAGATACATAAAGGCCTCATGTATAACTTTTAATAAGCTAAAACATACTCTCTATGACATTTAATGGAAATGCCATCTGTAAAACTTTATATATTGCCTAAAAAGAGAAGTTTTGGGTCATTAAATGATAAATTTTGAGTCAAAGGGCAACCAAATAATTAATAAATTCCTTAAATAACCTTCATATTTATGTTATTGAATTTTAAACATCTTCATATTCATGACTTTGCTTTAAGTCAAATGCCTTTGAAAATATATCCTCATGCATGCTAAAGCATTGTTTTAGCCTCCAAGAGGTTCCATGTGCCAAATTCGATCCTAGTTTGATGTTAAAAGGATTAATACTTGTGTTAAAATTCCAAAAAACTTTTTTATTCCTCATATTTACTCAATTGGTAATTCAAACCTTTAGTTTGGAGAATATGCAAGAGAAAGGCCATTTTTCATGTGTTTTCATGTAGGAGTATGGATTTGTATGAACTTTAATGTACAAAAAAGATCATGAGATTGAAGGTGAATTTTTTATAGGTGTTAAAAAAGATATTAAAGGAAAAATTATCTAAAATAGGCTCAAAATTTTTTCTCTTCATCCACCTAGCTCCTTTACACATCAAGAGAGCCCTTTAAGTTTTCATATAGCATGACCATGAGAAATAAAATCAAGATATATAATTTTAGGAAAAAGAAGGGGTCTAAGAGATATTCTATATATTTTTATTGGTTATAATTTTATCTCTCTCTCCTTTATTAACCATCCTTAAAAATATAAGGCACTCACTATGCCTTCTTCATTCAAGCAAGCAACCGGTTTTTTGAGATGTTTCCTCATTTGGGCATCATGATAGAAGAATGGAAGTTTATGGAGCTTTTCAAGAGTTTAATCCACCTTCCCATGATAGTATTCAGCATATTTCCACATGTTTGAGCTCATATGGATCTCAATAATATAAATTAATGCAAATTTTATAGTTTGTAGGTAGTTTGGAGAGATTGTATGGTTTTAAGATTGATTCATGGTTATCAATATTCATCATGACATGGTTTGTAGGTATATTTCATGTTCATGTGGTCCTATTTAAATATTATCAAATAATCATCAAGATACCATAGAAAGGAATCTAAAAATCACCCTCAAACCTTCTCATAGTCATAGCTTAACAGATATTAAGGAAAGTTATCATTCTTTAAGGTATTTGATGATTCCTAGGTGTCCATTTCCAATAGTGTATGCTTGTCTAAAACCTCTAACATGGTATAGTTAGTTAATGAATATGCCTATGCTCCCATAAGAACCATTATTGGTTGTATTAATAATAGATTCATGTTATTTTCACCTCCCTCATGTGTCATATCATTTCATGGACTTTCACAATATATTTCATTAATGCTTTAGGCTCATCACTCCATATCCATTCTCATCTCCATGTCAATTATCATAATATCACCTTTCATCCACTTACATCCCATGTATCCATTGTGAATAAAAAGTTAAGGAATATTGGAATCATATGGTCATGCAAATTTTTTAAAAAATTTAAAAACCTTCTAAGACTAAGATTAATGATCACCTACAACCAATTAAAACATATTCAAGAACATTTCATGGAAAATTATAAGAAAGGAGGGACTAAAGGATATATCATTGAAGGTATTTATTTAAACTATCTCCTCAAGTTGTAATGAATGAAGGAGAGGCTCATAAACACTATTTTTTGACCTTTTTAAGGTCTAATTCCACCTCTATCTTTATAAAATATCCTCACATAATCACATTAAGGTACGATATATAGTCATTATGAAGGAATGATCATGGCATAGAAGCATGAGTGAAAGTTAGCAAAGAGTGAGGTATTTTTTATCTCTATTTAGGAATTTATTCAATATTAATATCCATAAGAGGAATCCATAATCTTGTAATCATTGTCTCATAATATACCTATAGGCTATAATTAATATATATAGCCAAAAAGTACCTTGGCAATCTTAAGATCTATCTGAGTTTTTGAAGGCTAGCTGAGCTAGACAAATGCATGGTTGGTATGTTGTTGATAAACTCAATGAGATATATTAAATAGAATAAAATTTCAAGGTATTTTTTATCTCAGGAAACACTTCAAAATATCACCTACAATCATATCTTTAAGCATACATAGTCACAAGCCAAGAGTTGGGCAGAGAAATGAATAAAGACCTTTAAGAGAGTTTGAGCTTCAAGTGAAGTTTTGGAGCTTATGGATATCATTGAAAAAATGAATAATAAGTTAATAAGATATATATTTGACCTTCTCAAGGTCTAAATATGACTAAATCCATATAAAACATACTGATCATCACCTTACACCATAGTCATACTGAGACATAGTCAAGTTACTATCTCCAAAAGGTTCTATGTTTTGGCTTTGAAGAAGGATAGTAAGCATGGTTTTGATCAAGTTAAAAGATGTCCATATGGTGAACCAAAAGGGACATGCTCTAATTTTAGTGATGAATGATCACCTATAGTCAACACCCCATCTTCACCTATAATTGAAGGGATGATGATACTTTAAGGTAGTCTTAAAGAGTTCTTAGAGATCAAGACAAATGAATGAGACAAGATTGGTATGGAAAATTATATGGAATTAAAATATATAATGGACACCATGAAACCTCTCCAAACCTCACTCACCATACACCATGTTTATTCTTTGTCTCATTTTGTATGAACCATCATCTACAACTGTACTCATGCCAACATACAGTCAAGGTGGAGCAAGCTCAGTTTTAACCAAGGATGAAATTAGAGGTGAACTTGTGGTTATGAAGTATGATAGTGAGTTTTAAATAGATAAAGGCTCATAGGAAATTTCAAACTATTAAAATTATATGAGGTCACAAACCTTCCAAGATATAAAAGTCACTATTTCTCGAGACAACCTATATGTTCTAAGTGAAATACTATGCATGATGAGGGAGGTTAACATGTTGGAGTGTTGGCATGAAGATACAATGGATGTTTAAAACCTATCCAAAACCTAAAAAAATTTGGAAGGAATTTTGGAGGACTAATTGTAATGTGAAATGACACTAAATCAAAAACATAGTCAAAACATGAACTATAGTCTGTTATCCTCAAAGAGCTCTCATTTTCAATGAGAGAGAAAGAGGAATATGGGTTAGTTAAGGGATCAGAGTCCAATGATGATGATACCACCAATATCCTAACACCTATATATTACTCATATTCCTTATTACAAGAATTAATGGGTTAGATCACAACTGGTGTAGTTAAAAAAATCAATAAATTACAAACATAGTCAATGCCTAATAGATAGTTTTAAGTTAATTTTAAAGTTTTAGAGCTTATATAGGTGGATTTAAGTTCTAATTTTTGGTAAAAATGATGTTTAATATTCCCATTCAATCCTAAAGGTCATACCAATTATTGTCACCAAATATTGCACCCTAGAGGAGGTTTTTTGAGACTACTCTAAGATTTGGGCAACATTGGAATACTTATAGGTATGTGGGTTTACCTATAGTAGAAGTAGACCTCTAGGTTTAAGGGCAGCTCCTTGAATTGATCTTGAAGTGATTATCACCTATGATAAATGATTAATTTTTGGAAAATGGGAGAAATATTCATGAAATAAATCTATTATAAGGAGGTGATACACCATAAGGATATCCACAATGTTATCATACTTATTTCACTAAGAAACAAGACCTATAAACTAGCTTTCAAGTCCTAAGATGTTCTAACATTAGTATTTCAATATAGAGGTGATATGCATGAGACAACTTAAGGTAATTATAAAATAGATCATATTAATAAATCTAAGTAAATTTTTATACTTGAAGGAATCCAAACACACTAGCTACACTCTATATGGCCTATTAGAATGAGAAATCCTTGTACTAGACATGAAAGGATAAGTAGATGGATAAAATCACTATACCTCACCATTCATCACTTTAAACACTTATACAAGATTTTTTTGAACTAAAAAACATATTTATTATATTATTCAAATGCAAATTATAACATCAAACTAGTAGGGTTTCATCATACATGGTGTGGAATTAGCAGACAAGATCCAAAATGGCTAGTACTTATAGAATGTGAGAGAGAAGAGAGGATAATGAAGTCCAATAGTTACAAAAATAGTTTTAAAGTTAATAAAATGACTTAAATATACATGTGAAAGAAGTATTATATATACCATGCAAGGTATACTTGGATAAATGTCCCTCAAAGGCATAAAACTCCTTAAATCAAGTGTAGGACTCTGCAACTTGCTCCTTGAAAACTACCTCCATCATTTGGAATTCCTTGAATGCTAAAAAAAATAATAGGTATAAATGACATAATTTAAATATTATGGATGGGTTAAAAAAGTCTCTAACATGCATTGGATGTGCCCCTAATCATCAATATTCTTCTGGCCAAGTGTTCTCACTACCTACAGTCATAATCACCCTTCTTTCAATCATCCTTCACACTTGGCACCAAGGTGGTATTTAGTTTTCCAATAAAATCCATAAAATTGGTTATGTTACCCTTTTAAATAATCATATTTCCCTTATATTTATCAATAAAATATTTAAAGGCTTTCCAATTGAAGTTATCACCTTCTCACTAGGTGATCACTCTTCATTCACTATGTCATTCTAGAGTAGATAAAGTGAAGCTACTTGCATAGGGACATGGGGAGTTATATTAGGTCTCAATATATCTCCTAAAGTTATCCTCATCCTTTAAACCCATTGTGTACCTACAAAACACACAAATCTATCAAGAAAAGTAGTTTTGTACCCTATCTATATAAATAGGGTAGAAGCCAATGTAAAGGAGACCTGGGGAGTCCTATATAATGTAAAATCATCTAAAAATTAAAAATATCCCTCTTATATTCATTTCCTTCATCTTTCCCATTGGGTCCTTATCAAAGGTTTTAAATGGTTTTAAGTAGTTTTCACCCTTAAGGATTGTTCAAAAAACTATGACAAACTCATGAACAAATCCCCCTAAATCTTTTTTTAGGACCTCCTTAAACATATTCAATCTCCTCAAACTCCCATTCTATGCATATTTACTATTATGAGCTTCCAAAGCTACCTTCTCGAGCTCCTCTCTGCATTCTACATACCCTATCATGTTCTTGAGCTAAGAAATAGCTCACTTAAGACCTTATCTACATTAAAAATGATTTAACATACCTTATAACTTCCTATGAACATGTTAAAATTATTTTTAATGATTAATTGGTGTTGAAAATGATATTAAACCCCTTTTAGGGTTTTAGGCCTAGTCAAGACCTAGTAAGCTTAATTTTCACCTATGTGGGTTTAGGCCACTCTATTTGGTCTCTCAGTGCTATGAGGCCTTATTCATGATTTTTAATTTTTTTATCAACTCACCATACCATTATACAAGGTTTCCATTGTTCTCAACCCACCTTATTGTCATTTTCTTACTAAACTTGTAGGGTGTTCATCCTAGAAGTGCCCTCTATCTGAGATAGAACAGAGGGCACTTCCCCTACTGTATCAATAAATATAAAAGAATTAGAGGAGTATAAAATTTGTGGGTACTCAATGAAAATTTTTATGGTTGTATCACATTAATAACCCCTCTAATTCTCATAAACCCTAAGGCAAACTTTTATGGTATTCACTAACTATGTAGGGTTGGCATATTGACTATAAGTTGTTATGTACAATCCCTCCATGATTTATTCTCCATGTTTTGAGAGTATAATAATATGTTTCTACTAATAAGGGGGTCCTTTCACACATTTTCATTATCCAACCCTAGCCAAAACCCTTTCGTCAACTTGACTAGACTATACTATAGTCACATGTGACTATATTCTCTCTAGAAAGGGGATTCATGTAGGTGTATATTGCATGGTTAAACCTTGAGTCATTACCATAATACCTTATTCACATCTTCTAGGCTCATATCATAGTTTAACTTTCTCACACCATGTTTTATGTTAGACCATCCTCAAGATAGTCATAATTTAGAGCACTGTCATACTATAGTCAATTGTAATTGACCATTCTTAGAACAAAATAATTAGTGTAGATGCATTTCAACCTTTGAGACCTGTACTACAACTCATAAGATTTATTTGAGTCTTAAAACCAACTCCCAATGGAAAATATTTATGTTTTTAGGGCTATAATCACTAAGGTTCATCAATTGAGTTTGTGAGTACCTATAATCAGACTATATGTAGACTTTTGGGGAGAAAGTATACACATCTAAGTGATCAAGTAGGTCAATACCTTGAAATTCAACTCTTATTGAATTCCTTTGAGGCACTAATGTTATTATTACATTAATGGGATCATTTTTCATGGATATTTCCTCATATCCTACCATTTTGGACTATAAGACCATTTGAAGTCAAGATATTGTAGATAATATTGACCTTCTATTGTGAGAAAATGCATGAATTAGAGGGCTCTTATCATCATATTCCTCTGGTCAAACCCTCACTTTATTTTTCAAGGTCTTAATCCTATATTATGGATAAAATATGTAGGTATTCAAACTCATCTATACTCCATATCACTTCATTACATGATAGCATCAAAAGTGGACAAGGCTTTGTTTTGGAGTTTTAAGGTAATGGATCCCTGAACTCAATTTCTCCAACTTGAACATGACTCTTCAAACATGCCTACCTCTCTATGGCTTAAAAATTATTTTTATGACATTATTCAACTTTTCAACTTCTAGGAAGGTCTCAAATAGGTTGAAACTCCTTTATGCAACACCTTCAAGCCTCTGTGAGAGCAAACTGTAGGTGAATATACAATATACAAGGCAATGAGGATAGAATGTGGATAAGATGCATAATGGATGATATTATAATCAACATTATATCTCCTATAAATATTTAAAATAATATTTCCAACCTTGAAATGCTTTAAATAATATCAAATATCCTATTCTAACATGGTTGGCCTCTTATAGGGCACCTTTATGTTCCATTAGACTGCACAACTATGTGTGTAATTGAACTAGTTATCATAATCAAAAATATGTTATTTGAATAGCTTAGCTTTATTTATCATTCATCATGCGTATGTTCAACACCTCTTAATACGTTTCATTGCATCTTCATGAATGTGCTCAAGACCTCACACACCTCATTCACCATGACTGTAAGTGAATGTAAGCAAAGATAACTATATTAACATGTTCCTTGATTATAACCTCCATGTGTAACTTTTATATTGATATTTTCAAGGAAAATACATTTACATGTCATATCCAAACATTAAATAAAACATATCATATTCATTTTAAACCACTACATGGAAGGAAACCATCTATAGTTTATGAAACCTACTTGTAAGTCCATTAATGCACTTGACCTGAAACTTGATATGTTTGGCTCATCAAATCACCTCCAAACATGAAAAAAAATGGAAACCATGGGAGAAATATGTCCAAGTTATATATAATAAATTTAATCCATTAGATTGTATGGACCATCTCAGGCAAGGGGAAAACTTGTAGGGTATGGGGACTAACATGCAAAATGAGTTAGGAAACTTATAAAGGATGGTTCATAAATCATAGGCAACCAATACTCTAAATATTACCATGAAATATAATTTTACTAAGTTTAATAACACCCCCAATATAATTTGACCTAAAACCTCTCTTACTAGTTATACCATCAAAAGAATTATTGACCAATTTTATATGCGTAGTGAAGCAATGGAGAAGAGAAATGGTTTTGAGCCATTTTTAGATCTTCCAAATTAGATAAAAAAAAATATAAATTAAGTCAAGGAATTTTAATATTCATTCAAAAGTCTTGTCATATATTACACACTTCTTTATAGTGTACAGTTACCAAAACCTCCTTTTTAATTATTTTCTTGATTTCAACTAGGAACCTAAAAGTTTTTTATTTAGTGCTCACATGAATAATAGGATCTGACATATTGGATGTTTAAATATAGTTATTAACACTTTTATACTATATTAAACCATACAACCTTCATTAATGACTCAAATATGACCCCTAAGTGACATGAAATGGTTTAGGACTAATTTTGACCATGACCAAGGCTAATAACTAATTAAATGACATCAAATAAGACCATGAAACACCATATTACATCTTATAATACCCTTATATCAATATTTTTACTATATTGGGTTGACCTATTTTGATTTGTAGTCAAAATAGTCAACATTCTTAGCGATTTCCTAGGGGTGGTATGCTTGTTATGCCAAGACCGGTAGCCTAATCCTATCCATTGGGCCATGAAATCACCTATGAAAAATTTTGACACTAAATTTTACTTTGAAACCACATAAAACACAATAAACAATAGGAAAATACACAAAACAACACACACCAAATGAAACAAACATGTGTTCAAAAGAACATTTATGGAACATAACACACACAACTGAAATAAAGACACACACCTAATATAGTATTTACAAAACCTCACTCTTGAGGTGAAATGGTATCTTATCATACTTAATCTAGGGTCAAATATGGTTCCTCTTACATCTTTAACACTCCATGAAGTCAAACTATCATGTGAGGCATGTTCGTCATCAAACACTTGACTAGGTAGATGGTGAAATGACTTACCATCTCTATATCTTCTCACTCCTAAAATTGGCGTACCTTGAGCCTTCATGAATAATTTTTATTGACCTCAAAATACCTTGATTAGATATATATCTTTATTTATTTTTTTAACATATGATTGATACTTCTCAAACTAATTATTAGGAAGTATGATAGTGCCTCAATCTTTCCATCCTCTAAGACACAATGCACTTGATGTATAGGATCATCAACTCTATCCTCTTTATGTTCCACCACATCTATAAATTATTCATGTTTAGGATGAGATCTTGACTATTCCTTAAGTAAAAACACATTTGACCTGACTTCATTAGTCTTTTCCATGACTACAATTTCTTGGAAAATAATAAGACACTCACTTTCCTTTATGACTACAGACCCTTGAATAGTGGCTTGGCATATACTTTCATGCTGATGGAACACTTAACAAACTGCTCATTTGTTTCATTAACATACTTGACATCATATGTTCAATTCTTTGGAGGATAAGTAGTATTACTAAACTAATCAAATTATTGACAAATGGCATTGAACCTTTACCATAAGTCACCTTTTTGTTCCTATTGATTGTCATCTTCAAGGGTTACTTCATCAATTTTAGGCAAAAATAAAATATCCTTATCACCATGGTGATCTATCAAGCTACTCAATCTATCATCATCATATACATGAATAAAATAGTTACCTTTAGCTTCTTGTGAGGAGTGTTCAATAGTTACCTCATCTTAGTCAATTGATCCTTCATGGATGATATAGGTGCTAAGGTCAGTTTGCTACAAATATGTGTATGGTTCATGTTTATAATCATATACACCATACTCATCTAGAAACAAGTCAGCTATACCTTCAATCTTGGAATAATCAAAATCATCCACATTATAATTCTCTTTCTCATTGATTACATAATTTAAATTTGAGCTTGCCTCTATATAAGGCTCAATTTGGAACCTTGCAAGTGGTTGAGTTTTTATGGTCACCTTTTTCCATATCTTGTCTTGAAGTCTAATATGGAAAAAATAGTTAATAGGTATTCTCCTATCTTATCTATGAAATTTCTTGAAATGCAGATTGTAAAATGAGTTGGTAAGTCAATAATAATAATGTCTTGGAGGATGGGGAAACTAGGACAGACATGGAGAAAAACCTTCAAAACTTTGATCAAACCTATTGTCTTGGTAGGTTTAATATCTAAATAAATCACCTATTTTATATTTTTTTCATATTTTAGGCCCAATTTTTAGGTAAAACTTTGGGCATCATTGATGTAGAGGCTCCATTATCAACTATGAAATTGTGGACTAGTTTATCTCCCACCATGAGTGTAAGGTATAAGGGTGGATGTTTCTTAGCTTTGATATATGGTTCCATAATTTTTTTAGAGGAATTGGTAATAGAAACATGACCATGAATATTTATTTAAGATGAAGGAATAGTAGGGATAGTGGACAACTATATTTACAAGATCTCTTTTTGGCCAGGCATATGGAGGACATCCTAAATGGAAATGCATGCCTTGGAATTATTCAATGAATCCACTATGTTTAGGGTAGAGGTGATTAATTTTTATTGAGTAATTGGAGGCAAGTAAGCTATTATAATTTGAGGCATTGAATTAATTTGAGTATGCCTTCCCAAATTCTAATTTAGATGAGGTGTAGAAATGTTAGGAACTATCATACTTGCAGTCATGCTTTACAACCTTTTAGGAGGATTAGATGAAATTGTAGACACATTATTATCACCTCATAAATCCTTAATATTGGCCCTTTTATTGTCTTATAATTTTTTTTTTATTAAATACATAGGTGTCTTCAACAAAGAAGTTACTGAACCTCTCTTCTTGAGGTTTCCAACCTTCACTTATTTACATTAATACTTCATCTTTTACTAATATTAGAGGAGTGACTCCTCCTTGATAAACTAGAGATTTATCTCCACTCTAATTGGCATCCATGAATTGGCCTTATTTATACTCTTATCTTTGCACCAAGTTACTATGCACTGGTACCATCTCTCTTGTGTTGGAGGTAGAATTAATATTATATGCATTAGCAGACCTATTGAAATTAGGCTACCCTTAACCTCTCCCTCTCTCATATTGTTGACCATATTTTTGATGATAGGGGTAGAGGTTTTTAATATCACCTTGTTTCATATTGCATTGCCTATTTTGAGCCTCTAAGGTTTAATATTTTGCCTCAAAGAAGTTAGAACTTGACTACCAATCAATGGCATCTTCTGCATTATTAGGAGTAACCTTTGGCTTAGTATTTGCATTAAGAACTTGAGTAATGTTTGGAGAAACAATAAATATGTTAGGAAATAGAGGCATAAACACTTTATAATGAAATGTTCCTACTTTAATGAGGCCATTATCAACTCTAATATAAAGGTCATATGATTCAAGAAGAGTGAAACCACCCATGGATTATAGCATGATGAAAATATCAGTACCAATGGCTCTTAAGTATGTAGGAAAGACAAAGCTAGTAGGTGGTCTCAAGGGAGGAGGCAACCTATACAAATTATTTTGTAAAATTTCATTAAATTCATGCATTATTTCCTTGGGTGATCTTTTGATCACATTAATTTAATGTATAAGTGAAGTGTGGTCAATCTCATCCTCAAATATTGAAGTTAGCAATACTATAAAGTCATTCCATGTTATGATGTAACCACGAGGAAAAGTCCTATACCAATAAAAGTGATTTACCTCTAAGATACATATAAATGAGTCAAATAGAAATATTAACCTCAATGACATTGTGAAAATTACAAAAATTGGAAATATCCCTTATGTGTTCGCTAGATGTGACATGACTTTCACCATTTAATGTAGGAACACTTTTTGTAGCATTAGGGGGAATGTCATCATAGGAATCAAGATGGATTGTATTTTTAGTATTAAAGGCTGGGAAGGCATACAACCTATCCATGTTTTCTTCAATCTCTTGTTGACTCTCTTGATATTATTGGCTAGCAAAGTTTTCTCACTCTTTAAAGGGTAGAATAGGCTGACTGTATTGAATTTTGAGAGGAATTTCAAGATGAAGAGATGGATTAAAAGGATTTAAAACTATACTAGAAGATGACCTAATAAGTACCATTAAGTATGAAATAAAATATATGACAAAACAATGGTATAAAACCATATTTTATCTTAAATAGGTTCTCTAAATGCTAAGTAGCACACCAATATGTATCTGATGTTGTCAAGACCAACATTCAGCTTGACATGTTATCTTTAGGACAATGGGTCCCATCGGGCATGAAAAAAATATTTTCCATAAATTTTTCACCCTATATGAGGTTTTTCAATATTACTCTAAGATTTTGGAAACATTGGAATACTTCTAGATATATGGGTTTACCTGTATTAGTAGACTGCTAAGTTTAAGGGCTAATTCCCTGAATTGATCTTGAAGTGTTTATCACCTATGATAAATTATTAATTGTGGAAAAAGTGGGAGAAATATGCATGAAATAAATCTAATATAAGGAGGTGATACACCATAAGTATTTCCTCAATTCTATCATACTTATTTCACTAAGAAATAAGACCTACATCCCAGCTTCAAAGTCCGAAGATGTTCTAACATTAGTATTTCAATATAGAGGTGATATGCATGAGAAAACTCAAGGTAATTAGACAAAAGATCATATTATTTAATATATATAAAGTTTCACACTTTAAGGGATCAAAACACACTAGATAAAATATATATGAACTACTAGAATGAGAACTCCTTATACTATACATGAAAGGATAAGGTGAAGCAAGGATAGAATCATTAGACCTCACCATTCATCACTTTGAAAACTTATACAAGATTTTTTTGAAATCAAAAATAGATTCATTTTATTATTAAAAGTAAAATTACAGCATTAATCTAGTAGGGCTTCACCATACATAGTGTGGAATCATCAAACAAGAGCCAAAATGGTTAGTATTTAAAGAATGTGAGAGGGAAGAGAAGAGAATGAAGTCCAAGAGTCAAAAAAATATTTTTCAAGATGAGAGAAGGATTTAAATATATAGGGTAATGAAGTATTACATATACCATATAATTTATAATTGGACAAATGTCCCTTAAAGACATGAAACTCTTCAAATCTGGTGTAGGATTCTTCAACTTGCTCCTTAAAAACTACCTCCATCATTTAGACTTCCTTGAATGCTCCATAGTTTACTAGGGACAAATTAAATAATTTAAATATGAGGGAGGAGTTATAAATAGGATCCACTATGCATTATATGTGTCCCTAATCATCAATATTATTTTGTCCAAGTGTTTTCACTACCTATAGTCATAATCACCCTTGTTTCACTCATCCTTCACACTTGGCACCAAGGTGATCTTCAATTTTCCAATCCAATCCATAAAATTGGTAATGTGAAAATTTTCAAGAGTCCTCTTACCCTTATATTTATTATAAAAACCTTAAAATACTTCCCAATTAAATTTATCACCTTCTCACTTGGTGATCACTCTTCATTCACTATGCCATTTTAGATTGGTTGAAGTGAAGGTAATTGCATAGGAACTTGTGTAATTTTATTAAAAAAATATAGACATTGGGAGTTATATTAGGTCTCACTCTCTCTCCCAAAGTGATCCTCATCCTTTGAAACCCTTTTATACTTGAAAAAAACACAAATATATCAGGAAAATTAGTTTTATACTCTATCTATACAACTAAGGTAGAATCCAATATGTTGGGAATAATCCTTGATGAGTCCTATACAATTTAAAATCATCTCCCAAGTCAAACTAGCCCTCTTATGTGCCTTTCCTTCTTTTCGATCAGGTCTTTATCAAGGGTTTTAGAGGGTTTTAAGTGGTTTTCACCCTTAAAGATTATTCATACAACTGTGACATTGAACTCATGAAAAGAACCCAATAAATCATATTTTAGTACCTCCTTCTACATATTATATATCCTTAGACTCCCATGTTATGCATTTGTACTATTATGAGCTTCCAAATTTGCCTTCTCGAGCTCCTCTCTGTATTCTGCATACCCTATCATGTTCTTGAGCCAAGAAATGGATCCTCTATGACCTTTTATGCATGAAAAATTATTTTAAATACCTTATAACTCCCTATTAAATTTTTTCAATGATTTTCAATTCTTACTTAGAGTTAGAAATGATATTAGACCCACTTGAGGGCTTTACACCTAGTTAAGATCTAGTAAGCTTAGTCTACACCTATGTGGGTTTAGTCCACTCTATTTGGTCTCTTAGTGTTGTGAGGCCTTATTAATGATTATTAATGTCTATAAAAACTCACCATTCCATTCTTAAATTTTTCCACTATTCTCAACCCACCTTATTGTCATTTGTTTACTAAACTTGCAGGATGTTCATCCTAGGAGTGCAATCTATCTAAGATAGAATAGAGGGAACTTCGCCTATTACCTCATGAAAAAAAAAGTATGAGAGGCTTATGAAAATTATGGGATTCATTTATGAAAATTTTTAGAGTTATATCACATCAATAACCCCTCTAATTCTCATAAACCTCAAGGCAAACTTCTATGGTATTCACTGACTGTGCAACGTTGGCATATTGACTACAAGTTGTTATGTAGAACCCATCCATGCTCTATTATCCATGTATTAAGATTCTCATAATATTTTTATATGAATATTGGGTTCCTTTCACACATTTTCATCATTCAACCATAGCCAAAATCCTTTCTTCAACTTAACTAGACTATACTACAATCAGTTGTGACTGTATTTTCTCCATAAAGGGGATGCATGTAGGTTTATAATGCATGGTTAGACATTGAATCATTTCCATAATACCTTATTTATGTCCTCTATGACCATCTCATATTTTTACTTTCTCACACCATGATTTATATTATACCATCCTCAAGATAGTCATACTTTAGAGCACTATCATAATATAGTTAGCTATAGTTGACCATTCTTGGAATAAAAGATGTACTATAGATGAATTTCAACCTTTGAAACCTATAATAAACTTCATAAGATCCATTTAATTCTTATAAAAAAATACCAATGGAAAATATTTGTGTTTTTAGGCCTATAATCACCAAGGTTAATTAATTAAGTTTTCGAGTACCTACAGTCAAACTATAGGTGGATTTTTGGGGAGCAAGGGTATACCTCTAGGTGATCAAGTAGGTCAATACCTTGAAATTAAAATATTCTTGATGTATTTTGAGGCAATAGTGTTATTATTACCTTAATGGGATCATTTTTCATGGATATGTGCTCATATCATACCATATTGGACTATAAGACCATTTGAAGTCAAGATATTGTAGAGAACATTGACCTTCTATAATGAGAAAATACATATATTAGAGGCCTCTTATCATCATATTCCTTTAGTAAAACCCTCACTTTATTTTGAAAAGTCATATTCCTATATGAGGGATAAACTATGGAGGAATTAAAAATCATATATGATCTATATCACTTCATTATATGATAGCATCAAAAGTGGACAAGGATTTGTTTTGGAGTTTTAAGGTAATAGATCCCTGAACTCAGTTTCTCCAACTTGAACATGACTCTTCAAACCTGCCTGTCTCTCTATGGATTCATAATGACTTTTATGAAATTATTTAACTTTTTAACCTATAGGAATGTCTCTAATAGGATCGAAATCCTTTATTCAACACCTTCAGGCCTTTGTGAGAGTCACCTGTAGGTGAATATATATTATATAGGGTAGTGAGGATAGAATGTGGACAATATGCATAGTGGAAGATCTTATAATCAACATTATATCTCCTATAAATATTTGACCTTATCTTTCCAACCTTTAAATTCTTATAAAAAGATCAAATATCCTCATTCCAATATGGTTGGCCTCTTGTAGGGCACCTATAGGTGTCCATTAGACTATATGACTGTGTGTGTAATTAAACTAGTTATCATAGTTAAGCATATGGAATTTAAATATCTTATCCTAATTTATAATTAATCATGACTATGTTCAACACCTCATAATAATTTTAATTTCATCTTCATGAACATGCTCAAGACCTCACATACCTCATTCACCATGATTGTAAGTGAATGTAAACAGAGCTGACTATATTAACAAGTTTCTTGATTATAACCTCCATGTGTAAATTTAATATTGAGATTTGAAATTAAAATTTATTTACATGTCATATAAAAACATGAAATTAAACATATCATATTCATTTTAAACCATTATAGATAAGGAAACCATTTGTAGTTGAGGAAACCTACTTACAACTCCATTGATGCACTCAACCTATAACTTGAGATGGTTGGCTTATAAATCACCTTAAAACATGAAAAAAAATATGAAAAAAATAAGATAAATATTTATATATTCTATATAATCAATTTCATCCATTGGATTGTAAAAACCAGCTCAATCAAGGAGAAAACTTAGAAGGTATGGGGATCAGCATAAAAAATGAGACAATAAACTTCTAAATTATGTTTAATAAAACATAGGAAACAAATCCTTGAATTCCTATCATGAAATTTAATTGTAATTATTTTAATAACACCCCACAATATCGTTTGACTTGAAACCTCACCTACTAGCCGTACCATCAGAAGACCTATTGACTAATTTTGTATGCCTAGTGGAGCGATGGAGAAGAGAAATGTTTTTAATCCATTTTTGGAACTTAAAAATAATATAATACATATAAATGAATTAATTTATGTTTAATATTCATTAAAAAATCTTTCCACACATGCCACACTCCTCTATAGGTCATACAACTGCAAAAACCTCCTTCTTTTCAACTATTTTCTTTATTTTAGTTAGGAACTTGTAATGTTTTCAGTTATTACTAAAATAACTGATAGGATATGACATATTATAAATTTAAATAAAGTTATTAACACTTATCTACTATATTAAACCATATAACCTTCATTAATAAATCAAATATGACACCTAAGTGACATAAAATAACTTAGGACTAATTTTGACCATGACCAAGGCTAATAAATCATTAAATGACATCAAATAAGACCATGACACACCCTATTACATCTTATAGTAACCATATATCAAATTTTTTAATATATTGGGTTGACCTATTTTTACTTTTGGTCAAAATTATCAACACCAGTGGTAGAAGTGGTCATTATTTTTCACAAACCACATACAGTCAGTTAAGCAGTCATGGTGAGACTAGGTGCTCAAATTGAAGGTTTGATGAACATACATGGAGAGTGATACTTCATGAAAGGTTTTAAATAAATGAGATATGATATTTAATGTCCTCATCTTCTCTCTAAGGTAGATAAAATTCAAATTTTCAAGCTAAATACCCTTGAGGGATAGCATATACAAATAGGCCTGTGTATTATACTAGTAGTGGTGGCATACATATGATAAGGGTAGTGTTTATATATATATATATATATATATATGGTAATAAATGTAGGGTAATTCCCTTTTATGAGAAGGTAACTCAGGTTCAGCAAGGAAAAGCACAAAACTCAGCCATCAGGGTTGCACATATATGACTACTAAGAAACTTTAGGCTAAAGGAGTCAATGCATAAAAATAATAAGGTTAATTTGATGATTTTAACAAAGATTATTATTAATCTAGGATAATATATAAAAAAATTCAAACTCTTTAAACTCTTTCCTTGGAAGATAAAAGCCTTGCAGACATCTACCTTACACAAACACACAGTCTAAATAGTCAATCTTACAAGCACAATCATAAGGCATGGAGACAAATTAGAGTTTGGGAAACCAAATTAACTTTCATCAGATTTAAAAAAATTATAAACATTTTATCATGAATATTTTTCATCCCAAACTCATCTACAAGTGCCTCAGACCTTAAAATTCAATATTATACCAATTAGGCCTAAAAGCTTGTTTTATTCCTAGAAGGCTCACACCACCATGAAGACACTTGAAGACCCTATCAAGAAAATATTACATAATTATAAGTTTTAATGGGGTTTTAAATTCATTATAAAATTTATTTCAATCAAAGATAAATAAATAAAATCCATTTCTAGTCTTAAATACCTATTCAAACTACACAGTCAACACACTTATCTCAGATTGCCTAATTCAATGCTTGTATCTTTCATTATAGGAGGAGTTGGACCAAATTATCTTACCAATATTTGAGGACCCATATGAACTTTAAATAAATAAATTATTTATTTTAATTGAATATCTTAGGTTTATGAACCATCATTAAGACTATAAGCAGGTCCAAAATGCATGTAAAACCCTACAAATAAAATTCTCTACATTTATATATTTGCACACATTTTTCATGGGAAAATAATATTATCAAGAAATTTAAAGGGTTATATGGAATAAATATCCATTTCAATAAGTTCTAGTTTGGATTTCCTTACTTTATGAACCATCGTTAAGAAGTTTCGCCTCTAAAACCCTCCTACATACTAGTTTTGAAAAAAGTGAAGTTTATTGCATCCAAAGACCCCATGAATCATCATATAAATATATTTAATCACGAATTAAACTTATATATGTTCCTACCCATGGTACTATGATGTACGAAAATATATGGACCTGTTAGAAAATAGGGTTTTTTGAGGAAAAAGTGCATATATAGAGGTACAAGGTAGTTAAAGATGATTCCAATAAATGGATTATGAATATTGACACTTGTTTCACCTTATAAATCTATAATATTCTCAAAAACATTCCTATAAATTCCTCTATGATTCCATTCAAAATATCCAGTCTATAGGAAGTGAAGGACAAGGTGACCTAGTCACCCAATCTGACAACTTTGTAGGTGTTTCTCACCCCAAAAGACCTAGATTATGATATGTGATGTTTATTAAGGTATAAAAACCATGATTTAATATGTTCTCAAGTTTTTATTTAGGGTTTTCATTTCCATGGAGTACTAATAGTTAAGCTGATATGCCTAATTGGCCTAGTAGACCTACTTGATTAAATGAGTAAAATGAAGAATGGCATGGAAGGTTGTTAATAAGGGTTAATGTAGATTAATCATGCCATATAAATAATATATAATAATAAATCCATGCACTTATCCTAAGTTTAAATACGTTCATGATAGGTCTTAAGTGGTAATTAATGCATAGGAAGGCTAAAGAATGAGTTAACTGATCTTAAGTGATAATCACCCTAAATAACTGATCATTGACTAAAAATCAAAGCATATTCCATATTATTCATGAATTAAGGAGTTTAACTTAACTTTGTATTATGATAAAAATATGGAGAAGTAGATATATACTTATGGTGGTCCACCACCTTATTTCTAATGTCAAATAACTCATGCAAGAGCATTAGTCAAGGAGAGTTTGATGGAGGACTATTTAAAATGAGTGATAACTAAAGCAGTACTTGAATTTATGGTCATATATGACTCTTTATTCTCTTCTCTATTCCATTCTCTATGAATTTATCTTATCATATTCTATATATTCAGGTTTTTAAGCCTTATTTCAATATCCCTCTCTTAGGCATGATGAAACTCTACCAAGATTGAACTTTGTAACCTTTTGAATCAATAAAATGTACTATTGTAACATCTCTATTATTTAATTATGATGTGTATATGCTTGTTCAAATGTGTAAACATGGTATTAATCATTCCTTGACATGTCCTTATCACACCTATATGTTGATTAGTTATCTTATGTAGGTTGTATGAAGTGTCAAACCTTGATGATAATGCTTGAAGTGTTGTTTAGTTGAAAGTGTTTCAAGAGAATCCTCTCAACCTTTACCTCTAGGTTATAATAATCCATCGAAGCTTTTATATGAAACATTGTTGCATAAGAAGCCTTAGAGATAGTCTTTTATTCCATTTCTAGTTTATTAGTGTTGTTAAGAGTATAAATGTGAGTGGATGAATTACATTATGTGCATCACCATCAGTAGTATAGATTTACCTATAATTTATCTTTATAAATATTTTCACCCCTAAAACAAATATATTTTAGGAAAAAGATTCAAAGTAGATATATTAGAGGAGCTAGCCTCATAATCTAGAGGTTTGGTCTAAGTACATGTATCCCATAACCTATAGACCAATACAATGTTAGTCCATGTTTGAACGAGATCTGAGTAATATAATTCAACAAGGTAAAACTTGGGTTGATAATATATAATATTTAGGTAAACTTAGGTAAAGGTGAAGTAGGATGGGGTTGGATGATGGTGTATAATTCTGAATGATGATGACTAAGGTGAGATTAGGTAAGGTATTATACAAGTATAATCATATCCCTAAGGTCAATTTTTTTACTAATTTATAGGTTTTTAAATAATAAATGTCTTCAAAACACACAAACAATAGTGATAAAACCACAAACCTAATGATAATGACTAACATGAGAGTGCAAATTGACATCTAGCCCACCAAATGACTTACAATCAAAGGTTCCTAGATTAGTGTCACCCAACTCTCTTTCATCATTTATACTTATTAAGTGATCTCCAAGAATGTTTTTTTTCCTACCCTAGATACCTATTATAATTATAGGTTTAAGGTAGGTTGGATAAGTTATATAAGGGTGTCTCTTAAACACCTTTTAGAATGTGGGGCCGAAATCTGTATAGGGTATTGTCTAATTCTTGGTATTAGAGTTTTACCTTCTCACTTTGTGGGATACTATATGAGGTATCTCACTTATCCTAATGACAATTATAAATTATTTTATACTCCACTAGAAAACTTAGTGAGGATTTATGCATGGTGGTGAAATCTATGGTCATAATTCCCCTAGGACTACAAAAGTGTGTGGGGATGAATTCCATGTCATGTTTACCCCTATAAAATAAAAAACTTGGAGGTTTATTGATAGTTTTTTATCCCCAATAATTACCTTATGGGAGCAAGGGGAATCATACACCATCATAGTTTTTTATTCAATTTTTATACATATCATAGATAACATTTTTTCACCATCTTATTTTAGGATCAATGACTAATCATTCCAAGAAATAATTTGCAAATATATAGTTTTTAATTAACCAAGTGGTGGAATAGTATCATTTAACCTACATCCCATCAAGGAAAAATCACCCATGTGATCAAATTAAGACCCAATAATATATATGTGTAGTGATGTTATATTAAAATAATAACATCTCATAAAAAACAAAAAAGGAAGGAAGAGTAGGATATAAAAGGGGATCTATGACTATTTTAAGGAATAAACCATTACAAATTGATTGACTCTAATAAATAAAGAATGCGTCATTAACCAATGTATATCATAAGTTAACTGTAAGCACAAATCATAACAAACATAGTAAAAATTTTAAGTATTTCATTGTAGTTAGATTTAATGATTATAATCAAAGATGTTGTTAGTACCAGATTGTTAAGCACATCCTATGTGATTAACAACTTGTAAATATAATCTATAACTAAATAATTGACAAAATTAATAGATTGTTCAATCTAATCACTACAATAAAATACATGCATAAATTTTATACAAAAATATCAACTTAATGTAAATTATTTAAAATAAACATATAAATTTGAGAAAGTAGAAAACTAAAATAAACTCACAAAACATCCTTGAATATTTCTTAAGTTTGTTAATTTTATTCTAAAATATTTATAAATAATAATGAGTTAAATACAATTATTAATAATAAATCTAAGTGGGCCAAATCCATTAATTCATAGCTCACATGAAGAGTGAACTATAGTTCTAATTTTATCCCTATTAAAAAAAATAAAAAATAAATAAAAACTTGCATTGAATTTTCATTCAAATTGCATATTTTATTTATTTTTAACTAGTATCCATTTAAAAATAAATTCAATACTTGTTACTCCAAACTTGCACAAGATTTAGATAATTTTTTATTATTTAAAATTAATATTTCTAGTCTTCAATGATATTATTTAGCTTAAATAATATTATCTAGGTCAAAATATTTGGTGAAGTACAAAAATTACCAAATCTACCTGATAAATTGATTTTGTGTGACCATATATTTTAATTGGAAACTCATGTGATTAAAAATATTAAACTATTGTGATCTTATGACATTTGGATTCCTTCATAAATTATTTTATCCCAATCTGATTTGATTTGATGTATCAAATATTGCCTCAAAATGTGTTGATTAGTCATTTCTAAAAAGATGTCCACACACAATTTTTATACCTAATAAAGCATCTCTTTTTTGCAAAAATAAAACATTCCTTTGATGTATTTAACATCTCTTTTACTGTATTTAACATTCATTTTCACCTTTTTTTTTTTTTAATATATTACAATTCCTTTTAAATTTGAATCAAAATAAAATAAATATATATCCTTTTAGCTAAAAATGTATAATCAATTAGAATGTGAAAATAATTTTAGCTTAAATATATCAAGGTCCTAAGATTTTTAAATCTTGGTCATGTTGATACACAATAAATGGTGACTAAGTGGAGAAATAATCTTGAATATTTGAGAACCTAGAATTTTTTATTTAACTATCATAAAAAAATTATAAGAATGAAATGAACAAAAGAGAGAGTTAAAAGAACCTTAAACATAATCATGCAACATACTAACCCTTCTCATTTATTAAAATGTGTTTTATTTTTTTAATATTATTCCTCCTTGATGATATTTTAACAAATATTAAACAAAACTTGAGGTGTATTTTCCCCATATATATATATATATATATATATATATATATATATATATATATATATATATATATATATATATATATATATATATCAAAGGTATCTCTTTCAAAAGTATGGATGTTTCATTAGCAACAAAGTAATGTCTAGCTTCCTAAAACCTTGTGCTTAAAAACTTATATATATATATATATATATATATATATATATATATATATATATATATATATATATATATATATAATCAAAGGTATCTCTTTCAAAACTATGGATGATTCATTAACAAAAAAGTAATGTCTAGCTTCCTAAAACCTTGTTCTTAAAAACATATATATATATAATTTTTTAAGCACAAGGTTTTAGGAAGCTAGACATTACTTTGTTGCTAATGAAACATCCATACTTTTGAAAGAGATACCTTTGATTCAATATATATATATATATATATATATATATATATATATATATATATATATATATATTGAATCAAAGGTATCTCTTTCAAAAGTATGGATGTTTCATTAGCAACAAAGTAATGTCTAGCTTCCTAAAACCTTGTGCTTAAAAACTTATATATGTGTGTGTGTGTGTGTGTGTGTGTGTGTGTGTGTGTGTGTGTGTGTGTGTTTAAGAACAAGGTTTTAGGAAGCTAGACATTACTTTTTTGTTAATGAATCATCCATAGTTTTGAAAGAGATACCTTTGATTCAATTATAAGCATTTATCTACTACCATCCATTAATCCATAGCCCCAATAGATTACCTTGTGGTTAAAATGTGTGTGTGTGTGTGTGTGTGTGTGAGTGAGTGAGTTTTTAAGCACAAGGTTTTGGGAAGCTATACATTACTTTGTTGTTAATGAAGCATCCATAGTTTTGAAATATATAGCTTTCATTCAATTATAAGCATTGATCTACTACTATCCAATAATCCATAGCATCAATAGAGATACTTGAATCACCCCTCTTCCAAATTTTTTTAAGAGTATAGAATAAAGGTTAAGAACGACCATTGACTAGGTGTATAGGAATAAAATTCATTGTAAATTAGAGATTTCACTCATAATTTGTATTTCTCATTACTTATTATCTCTTAAACAAGTTTTAAATATATAAATATGCAATTGATCTTTCAAAATGAGAAATATTTCTAAAATTTACATGAAAATATTAAATCAACTTTCATCAATTTGATAAGTTTATTATATTAAAATAAAATCTAAATTTAATTATGATACATAACTTGATTCTAAGATTTAAATACCTAATGAGCAGCTCATAAATAGTCATAAGTGTGAAAAATTGTCAACCATGAAAAATTATGTGAAGTGGATTAATGGTCATGATGATCTCATTTGATAAAACTAATTAATTTGAAGGAAAATTAAACTAAAAAATAATAATAAAATCTAATCTAATCTAATCTAAAAAATAATTCAAAACAAATTTGAGAGGGTAGGTTTTTAAAATTCATGTAGAATGTCTCTCACTCTTTGATAGAAGTAAGATTCTTCCAATTAAATTATTCAAACACGCAATAACATCTCTAAATTCTTTCAACAATTATTTTAGTTTCCTTGTTTTAAATTTAAAATAATTTGCATGTATGTATTTAACATAATCATATTTCTTAGTTCTAAAATTAGAATAAACATTGGTGTATGAAATATTTATCTCAAAGTCTTGTTAAACATAAATAAGACATTTATTTTCCTAAATTTTGGTGAATATGATGTTTGGATTGAGAGGTTCAATAAATACCATTTTTTAAGATTTAGATCATTACTAAATAAACATCTTTTTTTACTTCTTCTTACATGTGTTGTTTATGCTCTTCTAGATTTTAAATCTATTTATACTTATAATAATCTAAAATGTGTTCTTCATCTTCAATCATATCATGATTTATAAAAGTAGAAGCTTCATGATCAACTTGCTCATACTGAAAAGCTTTCGTTAGAACAATGATAGGATCTTGAAATTTTTGATTATTTGGCACAATAATTTAAAAAATAGTAATTGGTCCTCTACTTAACCTTTATTTTTGAATGATAACTGATTATCCACATGAATAGTTTTTACATAATCCAAAACCAAAGTATTTGTTGCAGATATTCTCACAAAAGTGGAGGTTAATAAATCCAAAACATGCAAATACATATCTAAAACTATTACTTCAAAAGGTCTAGGACTGATTGGAATATTTTTATAAATATTTTAAAATCTAAAATTAAAATTCTTAATTAGTTCATGAGGTTATTTTTTGATCATGATAAATTTTTTTAGTAAAACATGAGCATCAATCATTTGACCAAATTAAAACAAAATTTGATCTTTAAAACTCTTCCAATTAGTAATAGAATTAGGGTTCAAACCTAAAACCCAATCATAAGCTTCTTCCTCTAAATTAAAATGAAATAATCTACAAGCTACATATTTAAATTGACATTCAAAACATTCATAAAAGATTTGTAAGCAATAAGATGTTTTTCAACAGTTCTTTTTCTATTGAATTAAAAACTAGGAAGAAAAATAAATAAATCATCTAGAAAATCATGTTGAATACTTGGTATGCTTATGGATGATTCATAAATCCAATACATATTTTTAAATTTTCAACTTTATAAATTTTATATTTTTTTCAGATTTTTAGATTTTAACAAACAACTAAAATAAATTGATGCATTGCATGAAAATTGATTACAAGAGACCCTATTTATAATGCTAATTTTATGTTGATGTGTGTACCACCATAGATAATGGGTTTTGACTCTCTCATTTTAGGATTAGTGATTAATCACTCCATGACATAAGTTTCATGTATGTGGTTTTTAATTAACCAAGTGGTGGTATAACAACAGGTGACATAAATTTCATTTAGGAAAATTCATCCAAGTGATAAAATTAACACCCAGTAAGATATATTAATAGTGATGCTATATTAAAATAATAATAACTTATAAAAAATATAAAAAATAAGAGTATGATATAAAATAAGGACTTGTATGATTATTTTAAGGATTAAACTCTTCCAAACTGATTGATTGTATTAAATCAATCATGGATCATTAACCGATGTATGTCATATGTTAGCTTTAAGAATAAATCACAAAAAACATAGTAAAGAGTCTAAGTAAATAATTTTAATTAGATTCAATGATTATAATCAAATATATTTTTAGTCTTAGATTGCTTAGACATCCTATGTCAATAACAAAAATTTTACATATAATCAATAATCAAAGAATTTGTTGGTGCTCCATTTTGCACAATACACCAACTCTAGGAGGAAAATAGGAGAGAAAAGTCTCAACTAGTGAGGATTTTTCATCTTTCCTTCCCCTCCCTTGAAATAAAGTAGGATTGGTGGTAACTTCCCCAAGGTCTTTGTATACCAGTTCATGGTGAACTAGATACCTCAATTGGCCAATGAAAGTTATTCCATATAAAGGGCCCATCTGGAATATACTTCAAAACTAATGAAATAAACTTTGTCTATTATGCCTATGATAACTATCTCATTCTATTTATTTATGAACTTTTTGTTGTTTGGCACTTATCTTTTATCCATATTCAACAATTCATAAAACAAGACAAGAAAAACAAATAACCTTCAATCTAGATAAGACTTAAATAACTGACTATAATTTAAACTACTATAAAGCTAATATAATAGAGATATAAAAAATACCAAGAGAGAGAGAGAGAGAGAGAGAGAGAGAGAGAGAGAGAGAGAGAGAGAGAGAGAGAGAGAGAGAGAGAGAGAGAGAGAGAGAGAGAGAGAGAGAGAGAGAGAGAGAGAGAGAGAGAGAGAGCCTAATTTATAGAGATGATAGTTATAGCCCTATTGAATAGACCAATCCTTTGAGCATCTAATCTCTACTTGGCTAGTATAACATAACCATAAGACAAATATATTGTAAGAGTCTGAGGATGAAGTGGCTATGTGAAAGAGGAAAACAAAGTCACCATGTATATATGTAGATAATGAATATCACTCAAAAACTTATATATAACATATATTTCATGAAGCATAGATATATAATTAATCAACACTCAGTAAAGTTAAAGAGATATCCTCAAATAAATTTGACTCATGTAAGAAAGGAAAAAATAACTAAAAAAATCAAGAACATGGGTTTGGTCCTCTATATTAGCTTCTAATACTAAATAGACTAGGATTTCTTATATCTTTCAACTATTCTTTATACACACACACACACACACACACACACACACACACACACACACACACACACACACACACACACACATATATGATTATAAGTCCATGGGGTCATAAATTAACCCACTGACTGATGGTTGAGAGAACTTAATTAGTCATGCCTACTTCTATTCAAATATGAATTAGATCTCACACAATCCTACCTAATCCATAAGAAATCAAGATTAGGACCACACTCATTGACTTTGAATATAATAATGGGTAGTTAAAGTTGTTTCATATCCCCTTTATATGTTTAGTTGATCATGCTATGCACATTTGGGGACCACCCCTATTTAAGGAAGAATTTTATCTTTAGTGGTATCACTTGATTCCAATGTGTATGCCACATAAACTAATTAACACCACTATCTAATATTTATTGAACTCTACATTTCCTTAATCATTCTAGTAGTAGGGGACCAACTAAAATCAGATTCTTTAAATAAATTTAGACACAAAATTAATCTTTATATTTGACATATTTGATTATAAATATGACCATAAAATCTAGGATTTGATAAAGTTGACATTGAGGCCCACATGCCTTTTGTTAGGTAGGAAATGCTAGGTGTCTACCTTCTCATTATTTAGGAACGATAACATGCCTATTATGAATATATCCTTAATACATGGAAGCCTTTCACTTATTTACTCAATATGATGGTGTCAGACGCTTTTAACATCTCTCAATTCTAGAGGTAATAAGTTTCCACTTGGAATAATATCTCTCAATTGAGAGGTTGATGGTCTGCCCTCTATATATGGTTGGTCTTGTGGACATGGTAAAGTAAGATTTCACCATGTGGTGTCATCCTATTCACCTAGATGATTTGTTATAGTATCACTTGTACCATTCAACTTGGGATTGTATAGAAGTGGGATTTCACCACATGGTGTCACCTATTCACCTTTGATCCTACGGACTTTTAAATAAATGACTAAATCTAGAAGTTATGAGGAATTATTGCATGGTGATTTGACCATTATCCCCTACAAGAAATGAATAGTTATTAGTCAATTGAATACAAATTTGAATGAAAAATAATTATTTTTAAAAGTAAATAGATATGAACACTTAGCCATTTAGGTGGAAAAAAGTAGAAACAAACTAAAACCAACAATAAAACCTATCCCATTCATAAACCCTAGCTAATTTGATCCAATTGAAAGAATGAAATTACTAAGTTTGAATTATTAAATAATATAATTAGTTAGTCAACTAAAGTCATCAAAATCAAAAGGACCAAAAATATCCATGAAAAGGACTTCAAAATATCTAAATAAAAAGCTAGTTAATACAAATCCTAGCTAATTTGATCTAATTAAAAGAATAAAATGACTAAGTTTGAATGCTTAAATAATATAATTAGTTAGTCAACTAAAGTCATCAAAATCAAAAGGACCAAAAAGATCCATGAAAAAGACTTCAAAATCTATAAATTAAAATATAGATAATACAAAAAGATATGTCCCTTTTTAATTTTTGATAGTTTTAATGGGCAAGAAAACTATCAAATTAAACTCAATAAATTTTGATATGGATGTCAACATGTCCTCTATCTATATAGTCATGCCATGTGGTATCTCCTTATTAGTCTACAATCTAACTAGGCATCCAACTGTATTATTCCATCATGGGGTTCTAGTGGGATGAGATCATGACACTTGTCAAGATATCACTCACTTAGGACTCTACTAAATGCTTGATATATATGAACCATATCAATGATTAGGGAAGTTGTATCATACCACTTGGCAACATTTAGGCATCTAGAATATTGCTACAAGTTGGGAATGTATTATTTATCATAGGACCTAAGGAAGCTAGATCATGATGTGTGGCGTGATCTTGGGCATCTAGAAGATTTGAAATAAAGGGAAATGTAAAAATGGTCTCAAGGACATAGGGAAGTTGAATCATGCCACTTATAAAGATCCTATTCACTCAAGGGATCATAGATCTAAAAATTGACTAAGTCTAGAAGGATCACAAGGAAGTAAGCAAGTGATAAGTGGAGAGACCCTGAAAAATAAGAAAATATATATTAGGACTTTAATATGAAATTTTAAATAACATGGCTTAAGTTTGAAATAAATCAAATTAACTAAGTGTAATAATAAGCCCATGTAAATACTTAGTCATTTGCTCAATCTTAAATCCAATTAAGTCTATTTATATGAAGATTGACTAAGTAAAAGAATAGAATTGTATGAATGCTTAGTCATTTTAAATTAAAATGAAGCAAAAATGGATCATTTTGCTTAGGAAAAGAAGTAGAAAAAATCTAAAACAATTAGATAAATTGTATATATATAAGGTGAAATGGCCTAAAAGTGTAGATTTATTGTATTTCCAGAATAAGTACAAGATATATCAAGACTTAATAGAATAATGTAAATTCAAATATTTATATCAAAGCAATCCTAGATGTAAATTTGAGGCCAATTATTTATGATGATCATTCCTAATTAAGACTTGGATAAAAATAATGAAGCATAATTAAGACTTAGATTCTACATCTAAGACTTTTAGTCATTAGAAAAAGGTATTTCAATAGGTAGAAATCACCCAAATTTCCTAAAGATATAATGCTAGACTCCAGAGTAAAAAAAGGTTTCATTATTTCATAATGAAATCAGGCAATGTTGTGCAAGTAACAACAAATGGTAACTTTACTAGAAAATACTCCTGGGTATTTTGGAACAAATAAATAGTCAAATAACCTAGAATTTTTTGTTAAAATAGTGCAAGTAACATGAAAAAATTCAAGGATAATATTGGAGTAGTTAAATAACTAAATATGATAAACCCAATACCTATTTCATGTAAAATGATTTAATTTACCATTTCATATAACCTGTAAGGATTAATTTCTACATTTTGAACCATAAGGTTAGTGTGTTTTACCTTGGAGACATTTTCCTAGACATGTTAGTGCCCAAAATTGCACTAAAGTAATTGAGCACTTGTCAAGTATAAAATTCTAAGTCCTTAGCCAAATTCCTACTTTGAACTATTCATGTCAAAGGTCAAGTTTCATGTTAAATCAGTTAAGTATTATTCGGTCTTTGCTTAGTATGTATAAGGTCCTTAGATTTTTTCAAACTTTTTGCATGAATACTTTACCTAATAGAAATAGGACTATGGGTTTTTTGGATCAGACAAAAAGGTAAGACTTATTTTTATTAGGCAAAGTGTTCACACAAAAATTATGAATAAATTCAATGGTTTATCCAAATTTTTCCATAGAAAGGTTGAAGACTTATTTGTTTTAGACTTTTTGTCTATATTAAAAATTCCATAGGTGTATTTCCTTTGATCATTTTACTACACAAAAATTCCAATGGGTCATTTATTTTGGACATTTTGCCTACAATTTTTTTTGAAGGGTCATTTATTTTGGGCATTTTTTTCACACAAAAAGCCAAAAGGGCATTTACCCTTTAGGTATTTTTCCTACACAAAAAGTCTAACAAAAGTTGATTATTTTAGCAAAAAGTGTTAAGTTCAATTTCTTCAGGAAAAGTAAAAATCTTAGTTTCTTCAAAGAAATTCTTTCAAACAAAATTTCAAAAACAATTGTCCCAATAGAAGATCTACAAAAAAAGGCCCAAAAAAGATTGATTCTTGAGGGAAATTATATCAGAAAATGTTTGAAATAATTATCCCAATGAAGACAAAAATGTCAAAGACCAAAATGTTACAAGAGAAGTATCTGAGAGAGTTCAATGCTTCGAGAAAATTATCTTGGACAAAATATTTGAAATAATTGTCTAGATAAAAAATGCCCTAAAATCAAAAAATCTTGAGATAGGAATGTTGAAGACCAAAGGCTGAATGTAAATAGGAACATCAAAGATAAAAGGCCTAAAATAATTATCCCAAAATCTAGGTTGATGTGGAGAAAAAGGCCCAATGAGAAAAGTCCAAAAGAAAGTTACTTGAATTGCATAGGTATGACGGTCTCGTAGATGTCTTTTTATAGGTGTGTGGATGTCATTTTTAATCCATGACAAGTAGTCTTCAAATGTTCTATAATAGTTGTGTGAGAATCAAAATTAAGCCCCATAAAGTAGCCATTTGATTTCAAAGGAAACAAATCATGATTAATCTCATGGATTGTAATCTAACAATGCACATTGATTGGATGAAAAGATATAATAACACAATGGCATATTTAAAAATTTAATGCATGTGCATAGGCTAAAGATCAAGCATGTTCATAGAGATTGATGGTACACATTCAAGTATACATAATTTGATCTATGGAATGTATCAAGTCAAGAGTTTTTAACAAAGTCTAGAATGAATATGGGATTGCCACTTGGCAAGAACATGTTATCCTGATAAGACTGATAGAGCAGGTTGTAAAGATCCCATGGAGTTTCCAAGTGGCACCATTTTGGTAAAATACCTATAGATAGCTAATGGCATTTAATCCTTTGGATCAAGATTAATGGCATGCATTTGGTTGAGCAAGCAGATCTAATGATGTAAGCCAAAATAGACTTTTCAAAGGGATTAAAACTAATAAGAAAGCCACATGTACCCAAATTAGAGCCAATGAAGTGGCCTAGTTATTTTTAAGACTTGAAAGTACCTATTTGGAGCTGATGTGGCATGATAAGTGTTAATATGTGGTGAACTTTGGTTGAGAAGCTAAAATTAATTGTTCTTCCATAGATGGGAAATGATTTAAAATAAGAGGTATATGAGTCATTCCAGAGCATATTTTTCAATAATAACCACAAATATTTTTATATTTATACAATGACCATCTATCATTCAAGTTCCATCATTAAAAATGCAAGGTTATTCTATGGTGTGCACTAAAGGAAAGGTAATTGTCCAAAAAAATTCAACTGTACAGGTAAGTAATCGATTAGCAAGAGAGCATCTTCAGATGGTTACACATGAGGACAAATTTATATTTGTCTCTTAAAATGATTTTAGAGAATCTTCAAGTAGTTTTATATGATGATAAATGATCTGTTCAACCTCCATCATGAATTTCCACCTTCCATCTCATGTTCACCAGCATTTCTAGTCAAGAAATCAAATAGTTTATTATATAAACTTCAACATTCCTTGAAAAATCAGTTGTAACAATGATTATTTTCTTGAAAGTAGATGAGGATGTTAGGCAAGGCATGGAATATTTTCTAGCTAGAAGCATCTTGGCAAATTTGGGAAGTTTGTTTTTCAATTTTGAAAATTACAACACACAATCCCACATTGAAAATGTATAAATAGGGGGCTTTTCCTCTATTCAATCTTTTTGTTGGTCATTTTTTTAGGTGTTCATTTTCTCTAAGTCTAGGTTCTAAAAGAATTTTCGGGATCAATTATTATGTATATATCTTGTCTCCCTTGTTAAGGTGGTTGCATCTATATAACCATTAGCAAGCTTTAAGAGCATGTTTATGTCTCCCTTATCAAAAGAGCAACCTCACCATGCTTGTCTCCATTGAAGCATTTTGAAATAATAATGTGTGTAATATTTATTTTAAATTTAATGAAAATTATTTTGGTTATTTTTTGTTTCATGTTGATGAAGTGTAGTGACATGTTTTGCAATAATTGCTAATTAGACATTTAGGTTTGTGTTCATTATTGGTTGTCATTTTGAGCATAGATTTAGATTATAAAATATTTTATGCATTACTTCAAGATATGTTTTTGAATAACTTATTAGGTCATCCTAAGTTTATGGATTTTATAGGGAAAAGTAATTTTAAAGAATAGTTTCAGTGTATGTTCTAATATTTCAAGGATCATTTGGTTTTTTCCACTAGCTTGCATTTGAAGTTTTTTCTACATCTATGCTAAGGAATGATGTCATGAATATTACAAGATACCCTACTATTTGAAGGCCACAAACACTCCACCTTCCCTTTCTCATAATTATCCAAATTATCCTACCCTATAAATAACACACTCTTTGCATACTATGAGTGTTATTTGCCTTGCAGATACATAAGATAATGCATATTTGAAATGTGTTTATAGTTTGTGTTTTAATTTATAGCATTAAAAAAAATTATTTTACCCCTGTTAAAGATTATATATAATTAATATTGTAGTCTCTTTCCCATTTGTCTTTAGTAGTTTGTATATGACTTGGAGCATTTGTGTATTCCTTGTGACAACCTTTCCCAAGTGAAGTGTGAAATTTTGGTTATACCCTAGTCATATTTGTTATTATTTTATGCCAAAAATCCCCATGGAGGTTGAATTTAAAAATCACTCCATGTGAGCAAGCTACCCCATAGGTTCTCTCACCTTGGTTGAGGTAGAGCCAGAAGTAGTAAGGAGCTACCCACACCCTTTTTAAGTTCCTCTTAGTCATTTTCTATGTTTGATCCATTATAGATGACAAACTTTCCCCCAAGTACAATGACATACTAGTAGGTTTTTCATCTTTCTTGCCATTTTCTATCAACTATGAAAGGTTAAGTGTAAAAAGTGTAAAATTAAGAACTAACATCTTTTGACATTATTTCTAGGGATAAAAGACACTCATGGTATTTATGTTGTTGAGGACTCTTGTAGAGAGTTATTATCATTTTTAAAGGTATCTACCTATATTCACACTCATCAGATTATCTTTGTTTAATCAATGTCACCACCCTTCTAGCACTATTAGTAGGGATAAGCTAAGAACCTTGGCCTTTGTGTTGTCAAGAACTCTTGTAGAGAGTTTTTGTAAGTATCTCATGCTATGAAGTTATCTATTGGTATTGAATTGATTTGACTATCTTGGTCATCAACATCATAACACTCCACTGGGTATGTGCCAAGAGTTTTTTTAATCTTGATAATTTACTTCTATTGTGTTCATTATAAAGATCCAATTAAGATTACATATTGGAAGGTGTTTTTTCCCTTTTGAAAATTATTCTAAAAATTTTAATGTCTTTATTATTTTATCTCATCATTAAATTTAGTAAAGTGTGTTTTCAGTATGTATCATTGTCACTCTATTAATTTTTATATTTTAGAATTGTGATTCTATTGGTGACTCTAATTTTAATCACCTAGTTTCAAGAAAGATCAATGTTTGCTCTGAATATTTTGCTTAAGTTTCAAATTTGAGTATTTTCTTATTTATAAATATGGAAGGATTGAGATCATCTTTCAAAGGTGACCAATTTAATAAACTTTTTCCACCCTTAAGTATTCCTCAAAGAAGAGGGAGATAAGTTTGGAAGTCTATTAAAGGGTAGAGTTCAACTATTAAGGGTTGTCAAAATTTTGATGATCTTAAACTATTTATTGACCCTCCCATTGTTGAGGACTATCATAGATCTCTTATCAACTCTAAAACCTATAGTCTTATGTATTACCCAAATCCTTCTCAAAAAACTAAATCCCCTACCAAGTTTGATCCACCAAGTCCACCTCATTCACCCCCTCATATCCCTTTGTCATTTATTCTTGAACCTCCCATATAACCAATCATGAGGCATAGGGATAAAGATGAGAATGATCATTATACATTCTATGTTCCTAGATTTAGGCCTATTAATTTTGTTGACATGGAAGGTTACCCAAATTAAGTCCTAAATGAAGTTAGGAAATACCTCCTAAAATTCCAACAGAATAATGGAATAAGTGGTGATCAAAACTTGAGGGGTTTTCATAATATTATTGAAGATTATGAGGTTGAGCATGAGGATGTGTGCATTAATTTTTTTGTGCGCATACTGGAGGAAGATGCTTGTAAATGGTTCAATTCTCTTCCCAGTGGATGCATTGAATCATGAGAAGAAATGAGGAATGTTTTTAGAATTCAATATGGTGATAGAATTGATCCAAGGTTCTCTTTGGTTGAGTTTGAAAACATCAATAAGAACCCCAATGAGTGTGTTTAGGAATTTAATACATGGTTCAATAAAACTATGATGCAACTGCTTGAAAACATCAGGCCTAATGATACAACATGTTTGATAAAGAATTGTGATCCCTTTGACAAAAAGGTTGCATACTACTTGAGGGAAAAGGCTCCTACGAATATGTGTTTAGCATTCAATATGGCCATAAAAATTTAAAACAACATAAATTCTATGAGAAAGCACATGAACAATCAAGATGACGTGAAATTGGTCAATTCAAGAAAGACACAGTCCACAAAGACAACCAACCTTGAGGAGACTGTTAAAAATTTGGCCTTTGTTTTTAAAGAAATGTCATAAAAGTTGGATAGAGATAAGAAAGGTATCCCTCACATGTCTACCAATCAAGAAAAGGTTCCAAATCCAAATCAAGCATAAGGAAGGCCTGATTTCCGTAATCGAGATAATGATAGAGGGAATAGGCCTACACATGAAGAAAGAATAGATAGAAATTAAAATGGAGGGGATAGAAAAGAAGTGTCTAATCCATCAAATGTCAAGGTGAATGTAGTAGGTTGTGACATTGATATTGATTGGTGTCACAAGTTCTTCCTTCCACATCCCCCATGTGATACAGTTGAATAGATTGATGAAGATGTGGATGAACTTGAGTTTGTGTCATTTGATGATGAGATTTTGATGTTAAATTATCAGAGACCCTAAATAAAAATGATTGCCTCTATGGAATTATTGAGTATTAATAATGTTGATCAATTTTGGAATGCAGTTGAAAATGTAAGTGTCCCAACTCCCAAATTTTCTTATGATGTTAATATGGCACAAGCATATGAATTGCCCATGCATGACTTTGATTTATTGAGATCAATGATGAGGGAATTTTGTTAATTAAAGATAGATAGCTACTAATTAATGTAGTCATTACCTAAGAGAAGGAGTATCACTTGAGAAGTAAATATCAGACTACTGCTCCTCAAGATATTACCCCCATAAATCCAAAAGTAAGGGATGTAAGTAAGGAAGCTAAGAAAACTATGGTAGTCTAATTTTTTTCTAAAATAACACCTATTTCCCAAGCTACTAGACCTAGAGGTCCTCCTACTAGGAATAAAGTGCCTTTGTTGTCTAGTGTTCCTAAGGGTACAAATGATGTCAATCAAAATCCACCTTTGAAGGCTACTATTAAAAATGCTATTTTTTTCTAGGCCACTCCACTTTAGTCTTTGAGATATTGTATCCTAGATGAAGGCGTTGTTACCCTTCCACAAAATATTCCCCTTCCTTAGTATAACATATGTGATATGGCCCAAGTGTTGAGCCAATTAAAAATCATGATGCCTCTTGTTGAATTATTAAGAATACCTAAACATAGGAAGAGGACATTTGAATATTTGGAATTTGGTGAGAAGTTAGTTGCAAATGAAATTGACTTACCCCAAGCACCTCTAGAAAATGATGAAGAATCAGAAGAGATTGTTGAACCAGCTCCAAAATTTTATTTGGGGACTACACTTGTATAAATTCAACTAAATATGTACCCATTTTATACAAATCTCTTGATTAATGGTGTGATTATTCACAACTATATGTTTGATTATAGTTCTTCCTATAATGTGATGCCCTTAGGTGTCTTAAATGAGATTTAAGTTATCATAACATCAAATTTTGGCAAGTGTTATGCCATGGATTCATGATAAGTTCCAATTTTTGGATAAGTCAAGGGGTTGGTAGTGTAGTTAGTAGTGCATCTGGGTAAGTATTTGAATATAGATGTGGTAGTTATAGGCTGCCTGTCTAAGTGGGGGATGTTGCTATCACAAAACATGGGCTACTAGCATGGGTGGAAGTGTATAGATGGACTTGTCTTATCCCACCATTATATTGGAGGGTAAGATGGTCAAAATTTATAGAGAGTCAAAGATGTTGCATGGCATTGAAGATCCTAAGTATGCTATAAATGAAGTGTTATACATAGATGTTGATTTGGGAAGCTTTGTGGGGAAAGTTAACAATGTTGAGTAGCCTGTTACTCTTGATGTTAAACCTGATAGTGAAGGATTAGTTTGGAGGATGTGATTTAATGGGGCTTGCTCCAATCTTGGAAATGGATTTGGGCTTGTTTTCTATGCCCCTAATGATAAATGTTTTAAGTTTTATTTTTAGCATTCTTTTGAGTGCATTAATAATATTGCTAAGTATGAGGTACTCTTGTTTGGTTTAAGGATTGCCTATGAATATAGAATTAAAATTTTGATTATTAGGGGTGATTCTAGGTTAGTGGTTAAGCAGATCCATAATGCGTATGCCACCAAGAAAAAAAGGTTGAAATAATATCATATTATTATTTGGGATTTGCTTGAATTATTTGATGCATTCAATATTTATTATCATGATAGGAGTTTCAATGAAGAAGTTATAGACTTGCAAGGTTAAGTGTTACATTTGATACTAAAAATATGAGCCCTCATTATCAATAGTAGGTGGAGGTGCTTATTAGGCCTTCAATCCTAGAGAATGTTCATCACTGGTAGGTGTTTGATGATGATGATTATATAAAAAGGTTTCTAAATTATGAAGCTAAGTTATATGATCAGCTCATAGACTTGGAATCCATGATTGAGGTTTGTAATGGGAAAGAAACCTTGTTTGGGAAGGATTTTATTCATTTGAAGACAAACATGTTTCCTAGGGGTTTAGTAAGTTTAAAATCATCTTTTGATGGAGTAGATAGAATCAAATAAATAGATTAATTTATCTCAAAAGATGTGACTAAGTGCAATTTGGGTTCTCATGAGAATCCAAGAAAGGTTTGGCTAGGTACTCACCTAAGTGAAACTGAGAAGCAAGTTTACATGTAGCTACTTAAAAGGTACCAAGATTTTTTATCATGGTCTTATTCTAAGATAAAAGCATATAAGGAAGACCTATTTTAGCATGTCATCCCATTACAACCTGATAACAATCATTCTAGATAGAAACAAAGACCTATTTACCCCATCTTGGCCACCAAGATGAGGGATGATTTAAAGAAGCTAAGGGTCGGTGGAATCATTCAACCCATCAAGTATTCATCATGGGTGGAAAACTTAATCCCTATGTGGAATAATAATGGTGATATCTATTTATGTGTGGGTTTTATGAATATGAAGAAATATTCTTTAAAATACAATTATCCCTTGTCCAATATGGAGAACATGTTTCAAAGTGTTATAGGATCAGAGATGGTGTCTACTTTAGACAACTTCTTTAGATACAACTAGGTTATGGTGAAAGAATATGAGAGATCTAAGACCACATTCACAACACCATAGGGCATGTATGTATATATGAGGATGCCTTTTGGTTTAATGAATGTTGGTGTAATGTTCTAGTGATCTATAGATGTTTATTTTGTAGGGATAATTAACTAATTCATATTTGTGTATTAGGCTGACATTACTATGTACTCCAAGACTAGAGAAGAACATTTAGAGCATCTAAAGTAGGTGTTAATCAAATGTAGGGAGTTTGTAATTTTATTTAATCCTAAGAAGTGCCACTTTGAAGTAAAAAATTCCAAGTTTTTAGGACATATAGTGTCTAAGGATGGTGTCATGATTGACCCCAAGATGGTAGCAAGCATTGATAAAGTGCCTATCCCGTAGTCCAAGAAGGGAATTCAATCCTTCTTTGGGAATATTAATTTTGTAAGGAGGTTTATGTCTAATTTTACAAAGATTACTTTAATTATTACTTCCATGTTGAAGAAGGACCAAACTATCAAGTGGGATTAGAAGGTTGTGCAAGCATTCAATGACATTAAAGGATCTTTAAAGTCTACACTTATTTTGGCCAACCCTAATTATACTAAGCCATTTTAGATATTAGTTTTTGCATCATATAATATTGTTGTTGTTGTCCTATTGAAAAAGAATGAAGATGATCATGAGCAACCCATAGCTTTCTTTAGCAAAGCTATGCAAGGTCCTGAACTAAATTATACCATTATGGCAAAATAAGCTTTATCTCTCTTGAAAGCTATCAAGATGTTCAGGCCTTATATTCTGAGTTTAAAGATTATTTCTTATATCCTGTATACCATGGTGAAGGACATCTTGAATCAGACTAAAGTATTCAATAAGAGATGTAGGTGGGTCAACAATTTGTAAGAGTATGACATAGATATTTAAACCATCAAGTTAGTAAGAGGGATGGGTCTAGCTAATCTTATGGTTGAGACTAATTTGTAAGCTATTGAGGTAAACATGGTTGTTTTTAATTTTGATTATTATTTGAGCCAATTAAATGCATCTATATGGTTTAGAGATATTGTTTACTACTTGAAAAATCTAAATTTTCCCCTTGACTTGGAAAAAAATCAAAGAATAACTCTCAAACTTGTCTCCTAAAAATACCTCTTGACTAAGAATGGACTAGCATGGAAGAATCCAGATGGGGTTCTCCTAAGATGTATGCTAGAAGGATAAACTATTGACCTAATTGAAGATTTCCATAGTGGATTATGTAGTGTCCATTTTGCACCTAAGGTTATAACTCATAAAATTTTGAGAGCTAGTTATTGGTGGCCATCATTATTCAAAGATGTTGTTCAAACAATGAGGAAATATGAGAAATGTCAGTGCTTTGCTAGGAGGATGAAAGATTTAGGTTATCTTCCTTTATATTCTATGATGATTAAAGGCCCATTCAGATAATGGGAAATGGATTTCATTGGAGAAATTATCGATTCATCAAGTACTAGACATAGATGGATACTATTTGCAACTAACTACTTCATAAAATGGGTTGAAACAGTCCCTAAAAAGAAATCAACACACCAAGTGGTTATGGATTTTTTATTGAATCAAATTATTTATAGATTTAGTGTGCCGATTAAGGTTATTACTGATAATGCCATGAGTTTCAAATCCAAACCTTTAGTGGAATTATATAAAGAGTACGAGATTGAATTGACCTATGCTTCCAATTACAACCCTTAGGGGAATGGGTAAGTAGTATCCAATAATAATAACTTGCTCAAGATCATCAGATGAACATTGGAAGCAAATAATAATAAGTGGGGTGAATAGCTAAAGTTTACCATGTGGGCTGATAGGATTACACCTAAGAGAGCTATAGGAAAAATCACTTTTGAGCTTATTTATGGAGTGCAAGTAGTTTTACGTATGATTTTGTAATTTCTCACTTATCAACTCATGAAATAACTAGAATATGATGAGAAAAGCAACCACTATGAAAGTAGGATGAACCAGATTATTGAGCTTGATGAAATTTAAAGACAAGCTCATGAAAGACACTTCAAATTCAAGGAAAAGATGAAAAATATATTTGATAGGAAGGTCACTCAAAGGACTTTCCAATTAGGTGATTTGGATCTATTTTGGGATATTAGGCATGAGAAGAAAGGAAAGTATGGAAAATTTGAAGCCTTGTGAATGGGTCCTTATCCCATTGATTATCAGATTGGAAAACATACTTTTTTTCTTGAAAGGTCTGGATGGTGAAATATTATAACTACCAATTAATGGAAGACATTTAAAACACTTCCTTGATTGAGCCCATAACCTACAATTATGTATAAATTATATAGTGTTTTGTCCTTTGTTGTTTCATCACTTTATTGCCCCTCTAGTTTGGGCCTTATTTGTATAGTTCTTTTCCATTATTTTTTGTCATTTATTCATGTTCAAATCCTCTTGATCTATTTTTGTCAGTTATGCCATTAATTTGTTGAGCCTTCATTAATATTTGCTAAAAATTATTAAGTCTTGACTTTGTCACCCAATGGATTGGCACCTGATCTTATATTTTGGGGTTATTTACACACCCATAGGGGGTGTGCATCCATAGGTGAGAGCCAGTGTTAATTCCCAAATTTGCACTAAAGTAATTGAGCCCTTATCGAGTATAAAATCCTAAGTCCTTAGCCAAATTACTCTTTTCAAATATTTATGTCAAAGGTCAAGTTTCATGTTAAATTGACTAAGTTTTATTTAGTATTTAATTAGTACGTATAGGGCCCTTATACTTTTTCAAACTTTTTTCACAAACACTTTTCTCTATGGAAATAGGTCTTCAAGTTTTTTATCTCAAATAAAAGGCTAATACTTATTTCTATTGAGAAAAGTGTTCACATAAAAGGTTTGAATAAATTCAATGTTTTGGCCAAAGTGTTTTGCACAAAGGTTTAAGACTTATTTGTTTCAGACTTTTTTTCCATGACAAAAATTCCACGAGTCTATTTCCTTCAAGAATTTGGCCCGTATAAAATTTTTGAAGGGTCATTTATTTTAGGTATTTTACTCATGTAAAAAGTCTGAATGGTCATTTTATTTTAGGAATTTTGCCTATAGAGATTTTTTGAAGGGCACTTGCCCTTCAGACATTTTACACATGCAAAAATCTTGACAAAAGTCAATTGTTTTGGCAAAAAAATTTAAGTTCAATTTCTTTGGGAAAAGTACAAAGCTTAGCTTTTTTAGGGTAGTTGTTTTAGATAAAATGCCTCAAGCAATTGTCTTAATAGAAGGTACATGGTAAAAATCCCTAATAAATATTGATTCTTAGGGGAAATTGTATAATATAAAATGTCCAAAATAATTGTCCCAATGAAGGCAAAAATGTGAAAGACCAAAATTCTGTGTGAGAAGTGTTTGAGAGAGTTTAATGCTTGAAGAAAATTATCCTAGATAAAATGTCTAAAATAATTTTCATGATATCAAATGCCCCAAAACAAAAAATCTTGAGATAGGAATGTCAAAGACCAAATGTCAAATGTAAATAGGAACATCAAAGATAAAATCCCTGAAATAATTCTCCTAAAATATAGGTTTTTACAGAGCATAAGGCCCAATGAGTAAAGTATTGAAGAAATTTTCCCAAATTCCATAGGTATGATGGTCTTGTGGATGTATTTTTATAGGCACGTGGATGTCAATTTTAAGGCATGATAAGTAGTCATTAAGATTCAAATGTTCCAAGACGGTTTCATAAACATCAAAATTAAGCCTCGTGAAGTAGTAGTTTGATGCCAAAGGGAACAAATCATGCTTAATATCATGGATTTCAATCAGATGATGTGAATTTGATCTAATGGAAAGATATAATGACATGAGGGAATAGTTCAAAATTCAATACATGATCATAGGCTAAATATCAAGCATGTTCTTAGATCAACAATACACATTCAAGTGTACACAATCTAATCTATGATGCATATCAAGTTAAGAATTTTCAACAAAGCCTAGAATGAACATAAGAAAACCACTTAGAAAGAGTGTATTACCTTAATAGGAATAAAAGAGTAGGATGTAAATAGCCCATAAAGATGCCAAGTGGTACCATTCTATTACAAAACCTATATACATCTAATGGCATTCGATCCTTTGGATCAAGATCAATGGCATGCATTTGTTTGGGTGAGCATATCCAAAACTGTGAGCCAAGATGGAATTTTCAAAGGGCTCAAAGCCAATAAGAAAGTGACATGTTCCTATATTAGAGATAATGAAGTGGCCTAGTAAGTTTTAAGCCTTGTGAGTGCCCAATTAGATCTGATGTGGCATTTTAATTGTTATTATGTGGTAAACTTTGGTTGAGAATCTAAAATTAATTATTCCTCCATGGATGGGAAATGATTCGAAGCAAGATGTCTATGAGTCATTCTAAATCATATTTTTCAATCATAACCATGGATAATTTTATATTTATACCATGACCATGGATCATTTAGTGCCATCATTACAAATTTAAGGTTGTTCCATGGCATGCACTAAAGTAAGGCAACTACTCAAAAAGTTCCAACTGTGCAGGTAAGTAAGTGATTAACAAAAGAGCATCTCTAGATGGTTACACATGAGGAAATTTTTTCTTTGGATCCTAAAATTATTTTATCCCTCTAGTTCATAGTCAAGATCATCTTCAAGTAGTTTCATATGATGAAAAATGACCTATTTTGCCTCCATCATGAATTTCTACTTTCCAACTCATGTTCACTAGCATTTTCAGTCAAGAAATCAAATAGTTTGTTGTATAATCTTCATCATTCCTTGTAAATGTAGTTTTAACAATGATTATTCTCTTGTAAGTGGATGAGTATCTCAGGTTTGGCATGGAATATTTTCCAATTAGAATCATCTTGGTGAAATTGGGACGTTTATTTTGCAATTTTGAAAATTGTGACCCATAGTCCCAGATTGAAAATGTATAAATAGGGGGCTTCTCCTCTATTCAAGGTTTTTATTGGTCATTATTTTAGGTGTTAATTTTATCTAAGTCTAGGTTCTACAATAATTTCTAGGATAAATTATTGTGTGTAGATCTTGTCTCCCTTGCTAACGTGGTTGCATCTATACAACCATTAGTAAGCTTTGAGATCATGTTTATGTCTCCCTTGTCAAAAGAGTAACCTCACCATGATTTTCACCATGGAAATTTTTTGAAATATTAATCTATGTAATATTTCTTTTCAATTTCTCACAATTATCCAACTTATCCTACCCTATAAATAATTGCATACTATAAGTTTTATTTGCCTTGTAAATTCATAATATATTGCACATTTGAAATATGTTTGTAGTTTATTTTTATATTTATAACATTACAATATTTTATTCAACCCTTGTTTTTGAAGATTATATAGAGTGAAGATTGTAGTCTCTTTCCCATCTATCTTTAGTAGCTTGTATATGACTTAGAGCATTTGTGCATTCTTTGTGACAACCCTTCTTGGGTAGAGTATGCAAGTTTGGTTATGCCCTAGTCATATTTTTTGTTATTTTATGCCAAAAATACCCATGGAGGTTGAATTATAGAATCACTCCATGTGATCAAACTACCCCATATGTCCTCTCACCATGGTTTAGGTAGAGCTAGAAGTAGTAGGGCACTGACCAAACCCTTTACATGTGCCTTTCAATCATTTTTTTCATTTGATCAATTCTAGATTCCAAACCCTCTCCTAACTACAATGACATATGAGTGGGTTTTTATCTTCACTTACCAATTTATGTCAATTGTCCAAGACTGAGTGTACAAGGTGTACAACTGGGAACCAACAAGACATTAATCTGTTACTAAATAATCATTTATATATTTGATAAATTTATGTCTAATACCACTCAAGACCTTGATCCACTACTAGCCAAGTTAGAAATCCTATGGTGGAGATTTCTTGAATCACCTATATCTAAGTTTTTAAGATAGTATATATATTTTAGTTTATTTTATCTTATGTATTTTAAACATCTCAAATCAAGGTTTGGGACCACCATGGAAAATGAAAGGTATAACTATAGATTTTTCACCCTAGATTTTTACCACAATATGTTCACCCAAGAAAACTCAAAAACTTTTAAGATATAAAATTTTTGCTTGGTTTCAAGATGATACTTTAAATGGTCAACTAGTTCTACCCAAACTGATCCAATCAAGAACAATTTAGAACACATACAATATTAAAAAACCTTCAAAACTAACTCAATAACATAATTTAAAGTCACAAAACAACTCAAGAAGTGATCTCACACTAGATAGCCACTTGTGTTATCTATGTACAAATTTTTCATTCATAATTTTTTCAATAATCAATATGGAACTCATAGGAAAAATAGGAAAGGCTAGATCGAAAAAGAAACAATAACACCATACTAAAATGAAATAAAATACAGATAATAAAAGAAAACCTATACTAATAACAAGATTAGGAAAATAAAACAAAATAGGAAATCAAGAAAGAAAAAGAAGTAATTTAAAAAACTTTAAAATTTAAAAGCTTGGAAATATAGGCTAAAGAAGTGCTCATTGATAAGCAACAAGACATCCTCTCAATTTAGATACCTAAAATGAAATGCATTTGTGATCAGGTTTTAGAGGAGGTTGGTAAGAATCATACTAAAATGAAAACACATAATTATGTATGTGTTGGAATCTACAATACCTTAGTTGGCCAATGAAATATGTTCCATATAAGGAGAGGCATAAGGGGAGAGGTAAAATCCTCACCAGTTGAGTCTTTCCTCTCCTTGGTGTATTGTGTCAAACATACCACCAACAAAATTAACAAGACTAATAGATTATTCAATCTAATCACTACAATAAAAACATGCACAAATTTTAAATAGTAATATCAACCTAATGGAAATGATTAAAAAACAAACATAAAATTTTAAAATAGTGAAAAAGTAAAATAAACTCATAAAACATCCATGAAGATTTCTTAAACTTGTTAATTATCTTCCAAAATATTTCTAAATAATCATGAGTTAATATAATTATTAATAATAAGTCTAGGTGGAATAAAGCCAATAATTCATATATCACATGAAGAGTGAACTATATTTCTAATTTTTTCTACTAAAAATAAACTTGCATTGAATTTTCATCTAAATTGCATGTTTTATTTATTTTTAACTAGTTCCACTTAAAAATAAATTTGGTTGACTTATTCATATAAAATTGCATGATTTTTAGATAATATTTTATAATTTTAAACAAATATTTATATCCTTTAATAATTTTTTTTAAATAATATTATCTAGGTTGAAATAATTTATTTGGCTAAGTACAAAAATTGTTAAATATGTCTGATACATTAATTTTGTGCGACCATATATTTTGATTGAAAAATAATTTAACTAAAAATATTAAACCATTGTGATTATATGACATTTTTATTCTTTTATATATATATATATATATATATATATATATATATATATATATTTATCCCAATCCAATTTGATTTGATCTCTCAAATATTGCCTCAAAAAGTATTGATAAGTCATTTTTAGAAAATTATATATGCACAATTTTTCTACCAAATATAACATATCTCTCTATTGCACACTAAAAATTATTTTGATGTATTAAACACCTATTTTGATATATTTAACATTACTTTGAACCTATAACATTTTTAAAACATAATAGAATTCTTTTTAAATTTGAATCAAACTAAAATAAATATATATCCTTTTAGCTAGTAATGTACAATTAATTAGAATGTGAAAATAATTTTAGTTAAAATATCAAGTTCCTAAGATTTTTAAAGTTTGGGAGTGTTGGTACACAACAATAACCTCAGATAATAAACAAGAATAAAAAATACACTAATTTAAACACACAAGCAAGAAACTTTATTAATTTGATATTAAAGTGTGATTATCAAAAGCTTTTCAAAGTTCTATTTTCTTTGACTAGAATCCTACCAAACAAGGAGTTAATAGTTTAATTATGGGAAACTTTGGGTAACATGTAAAACAAAATGTTAGAGCTAGTGATATTTTACTAGTATAACAATGTCACAGATAGAGAGTTTGATGTCACATTTCTCTGTATAATGTTATAGCTACAGGGATGTGAGTTCACTGTAAAATTTAGTTAGACAAAAATGAAAAAATAATGAAATCATGTAAATGAGAGATGATGCTAAAATCAGTATAAAAATATATACATAAAAATTATATTGTAAAATATAAACATTATTATACCTAAGACAATGCCATAGTTTACAATGATGATATCATGCTTTTTAAATTTAATGTCACAATAGTAAAATTATGAGTTCATACCTGAATAAATAGAACCATAGCCAAGATAAAAAATCAAGCTTATGTTGCAATATTATGGTTATGAACTATAAATATTCACTTATATATCTATGAGTTTGTGATAGTATACAAAAGACAAAAGTTAGATAAACAGTATAATGAAAATACATTTTAGTGAGATATTTTGATGTTTAATGTCTTTTGAGCTAGCCAGTAAGTATAATTTAGTGGCTAAAAATTATGTGATATAGGAAATGAGTGATTAGAATATATTACAAGATAAATATACCAAAATATTCTTTATTTTCTAATAGACTAACCAAGTAAGAGTAAATGATATAAAAAAAAATGATTATAAAAAAGATAAGACAAATAAACAAAAATTTGTTTAGTTGTTGAGAATGTGATAATAATTCAATGTCATGACTACCTTATACAATGCCATAGATATTTATAACAATTTAATGGATATATAAATGTGAGTTTAAATCTGTAAAAACAAAAAACATAATAGACAATGTCATGATTAGAGTAAATGATCTTGCACTGATTTGTAATAATGGCATCTCTCTAAAGATGTGGGTTCATTTCTACACCCACATTACTCATAGATAATTTAAAATTATGGTTAGGTTTACCAAAATCATGGCTTAATAATATGAACTTTCAATTCATGAAATGTGAATTTTCACAAACTAAAATAGACAACTAGATAAACTTTAGTTGTCATGGCTAGTGGTTAGGGGTAAATTCATGGTTGTTTGCTAAAATGTCACATTTGTTGTTAACATTTATGCATCTACACAAATTGATATCATGTATGGGACTTGTAGGTGAAAATGATGGGATTTTATAAGATTTATGCCTCAAATTTTTGATAATGTGTCTCTACAATATAGTTAGGACACATTATAATAACAATGTTATAAAAAATAGGGCTCCCACTATGGTCACCAAAATGTAATAGAATAAAAAACATGAAATTAGAGTGAAAATACCAAAATTAATAAATATCATGCAAATCATCATTATCCAACTTCAAATATATTTTAAAACTCAAGATTGGGCAAGGTAGATAAATTAAAAGCAATCATTAATGATATTGAAGGAAATTATACCATCATCTTGATCCAAATTTGCCTCCAATTTTCATGTTGTGCCCTAAATTTTGATAGAGTATTAGCACTTAAATTCTTGATTTTTGGATTTTTATAGCTACTCAAGAATTGGGAACAATGATATCATGATAAGGTTGTTGATATGTTAGTTTTTTTTGCATGAGAAGAGAGTGGTTTAAATAAATGGTGGCAACGAAAATGAAGGGCTAGATTTTGATCTTGTAGGTGGCAAGATCAATGGTCTAGGAATTTCCAAGTGATTAAAAATTACTTAGAATATCCTAAAAGGATATTAGGTATGGGATCTAGGTGATTAGGATAGTTAATGAGGATTAATTTAATAGAGGTAGGTGATATTAAAGTTCCTAAAAATGAGGGTGCATGGCTTTAGGTGGATTAGAAATTTATAGAGGGGTTTTAGGCTAATGAATGATGATTATATGGGGATTATTAAGTGGATAATTAGGAATGGTATTTGTTGCTTAGGTAGGATATGAATTTAAAATTCAAAAATAATTAATAAGACAATATTAATAACAAATGACATGAGATAATGAATAATTAATGATATTATGGGATGATATAAGATTAATATGATAAGAGATGATGTTAAATTGGTGATAAAAGAGGACTAAAAGGATGAGTAATATAAGTTACATGAAATTATTGATGTTATGGAAATGAGTAAATTTTGATGTATACATATTGATTTACTAAAGAGTGTAGTCACTCAATTATGGTCATGAATAATTGATAATGTTAGTTTTGGCCCTGTTTCACTTTACTTATCTTGAACACTTAATTTGGACCTATTTCTCCACTTCACTCTATCCTAAGCACCTATAAGGACTCATTTATTTATAAATTTATATCTTATGACTACAAAAATTGTATAAACTATTAAAAATCCCTTAAAGAATATGTACATACATCCATAGACCCAAAATTCACACACTTCCCTTAAGGAAAAAAATGTCGAGTAGGGGACAACAGTTGAAAATGTTTTTATCCCCTATGGGAAATTCTTGTATTTAGCCATTCTAGTGGTCATTTTTTAAAAATGAACCATCCCTTAAAGTTTATTCTATATTTTAAAGATATGTAGCATGAGTTTTTCCATTTTAGTATTATTATATAGGCACATCTAAGTCACATATTTGATCACTTGGAAATTTCAATACAGATGAACACAAACACTATTTCACATTGAGAAAAGCTTCCTTATTCTTTTTTATTAAATTTTTAATCATTTGAAGCATTAATCACCCAATTCTAAATCATGTTTTATCTAATCCAAATTAAAGAATGATAAATTATTCAAACCAACTCTAAATGAATTCATATAATCAAAGGAGCACAATTACATAAAGCACTCTAATTGGGAGAACTATGGGTTTTATTTATTTCTTTGGGAATATTGAATACATAGGCAATGATAAATCATCATGAGGGTGATTATGATTATCTTAGCCCATTACACTCCACCCCTTTTCTATTTAAAGTTTTTCAGCTATAGCAAGCCCTATTACGGTTTAAACTATGAATAATTTATTTATAGGTCTTTTTTATGCATTTTAGGGTATTTTTTTGCACAAATGCATGATTTAATCAATTATATATGATCATGTTCTGATTTACTTATTTTCCCTTAAGGAAAAAAATGTCAAGTAGGAAAAATAGTTGTAAATGTTCTTATCCTAGTTTGGATGATCTTTTTATTCACCAGTTTTAGTCTTAGTCTTTATGTATTTACATAATTATTCCATGTTAGTTAGATCCAACCATATATCAGTTTTATACAGTCATATCTTAGGTAATAACTAATTAAATATTTTATTTTGCTCATAGTTAGTCATCTTTAATTTGATTTTACCTTTTTTATTCTAGTATTTTAATTTCATTTTGATAGTTGTAAGTTGATTTGTTTTATTATATCATATTCTATTCAATTTATCTAAAATAGGGTTAATCATTACATTAATTCAAATTTTCAATAAAACATATTGGTGAACCCACTTTTATTTGAGCATTATTTCAAAACAATTGTCTTAGAGGTTTAGATTAATTTCTAATATCTTACTCTAAAATAACCTTATTTCAACATTGGATCTAATATCTAACACTAAAATAACTTGATTTCAAATTTGGATTGACTAACTAACACTGAAAGAACTTTCTTTTGACCTTGCATCTAATATCTGACACTAAAATCACTTTATTTGGACCTTGGATTTTAGGTGAATTTATTAATCTCCATATATATAAAAATTTATTCTTTTTCTAGCATTTCATTTTATATTATTGTTTATAGTATTCTTTTTTTAATCTCTTTGATGCAGAGCTCAATCACATCCTTTCTTGTTTTTGTTTCCTAGGAATAGAATGGTAGCTTAGTGATTATTAATTTTTAAATTTGGGATATTAAATATATATAATCATTATACACTATTTTTAAATTATCTTTACATTAACAACATACCATCCAATATCATTCAATCAGTTGTATCATTCATTGTTCATGTGTTCTCTTAAACCTTCCTAGTACTCTCACAAGTTGTCAATGCCAAAGTGACCTTGTATGGGGAATAAAAACACAATTATGATTTAATTTATATAAATACCTTTTACCTTCTTATAACATCCTTTTTAACCTTTTTAAGCAACTGATTCAATCTTCTTGCTCACTTTCTTCACACAAACACCTTTCTAGCCTTAACTCATACTATCCCTATTTGGGGTTAAACCTCCTTGGTTTGGATTGTTTAAAAAAATTTAAAACAAATAGATATCATTTATTAGGACACATTTAGGTTTTATAGCTTCACCATTCCCCATTGGATCATATTCCACATACATGCCCTCTTTACTTACTACCACAACCCTCAATTAGGCATATTTAGCCTTATTCAAAACCTACATGTTAATATTATATATAATAAATAAGTTACACACTTTAAACCATAAAATCTCTTATATAATGATAAAAAAACACTAATTACTAAATTTGGGCCTTTTTGGCTAGTGGAAACTCATTCTATAGTCAAAACCCTGATCTAAGGTTTTTAGGCCTCTACAAAGACCTAAGAGGTCTAAAAAAGTCATATAATGAGTTTTATAAGGGATGGATCCTTATAAAAAAATTAGGGTTTGAACACACATTTGTTTCCTTCTCTAATTACTTACATGGCCCAAAAGCACCATATATCTTTGATATTAATAAAACTTAGAAAACTAGGTTCATCACAAGACTGGTAAACTTCAGTACAAATAATTCAGGATTCTAAATGACCTTTATAAAGGCAAAATGAGTTTTTATACATTCCTATTGGTTACATTAACACTCTCCATTAATTAAAATAATAAATGGATATTTAGTTCTTGAATTCTCAATCACATACCTGTAGACAGGGTTCTACCCTGTATTATGGGTTATACACAATCTCAAAGTTTCATAAAAGAGTCAATTATAATATGAGGAATTTTACTCACTTTAGGAACTTATACAAAGATTATCATCATAGTATTTTACTTTCTTATTAGATAATTATTATACAAATTCTCTTTACTTTCAAATACACATAGAACTTGAAAGTTTGTCTTGTGACAATGAGTTTTAATATGATAAGTCTATCTTGTCACAATGAATGTCAATATGATTGTTTACTTCTCTAATTAGGTGTAAATATAATATAAAAATGCATGTAATGATAATTCAATAAATCAATGAATACTAACCATTAACATCCTTATAATATCCATTAGATTGATTTTCATCACCAATAGCTATCATGCACTAAGCCCTATAAGATGAAACAATCATGGCAAACAAAATGGACTTTACTCATCTGATTCTCCTACTATCTATCTTGAGGACATCTATCTGAAATAATCAAGATTACAAGCCTTATATCTCCCTTTACAATAATAACTGATTCTTGAACCTCCTTCCATGTAAGAGTCTTGGATAAAACAACTTGTTTAGGCCTAATTAATCACATATTACCATACCAAGATACTTGTACATCAAAAGACCCTCTCTCTAGTCATAAAAATCTTATGCACATAACCTTAGACTTCATTCATCATCAATCATATGTTATATTCCCATAAAAGGGCTCATAATAAGTTTAAATTTTGAATAAGTGCTTTTGGTATGAAACACAAGATTTGAATTTTGAACACCCTAGATAACTAGTAAGGATTCTAAAATACCTATAGAATACTCTAAAACATTTCTTAACTTATTTCAAACCAAAAATGATATCATGATGAAATCCCTAAGGGATTTCCCTACATCATACTACCAAACTGGATAATGTTTCCCATATGCTTTATTAGGTGTACTTGGTTGATGTTCTTTATTGATATGCTTCCACTTGTCTCTCATAGATTTAAAAGTTCACTTGGGACCCACATTTAGGCCTCCACTTGTTCAACTTCTTGATGGATATACATGTAAATAACACAATAGGATAAAATAAAACATAGGCCTTACTACCTTGAGCCTATTTTGAAGGCTTATTCCACCCTATCTTGTCTGTAAATTGTTTAAATTCTCCTTTTTCTTCATGTTGTATTTATTGTGTAGGTGTCTTAATATATTTTTTCTCATCTCCTTCACCACTTCTATTTATTATGTCCATGCTTCATCCTCTTGTCTCTTAATTTCTTGTTCACTATTTTGTGATTCAACTTCTTGATTTACTTGGACCTATTGTCCATTTATCAGTTCATTATCTTCCTCTTCTTCAAAAAAAATTCTCAAATAACTAACTTTATCCACAAATACTTGTATATATTCACTACTAAAAAACATTTTCAAATGCTTAGACAAGCTTGTAAAAACTGGTTCACATACTCACATGAGAAAACTTGATTGTGCCATGACTTGTCATGTTCTCCTTGGGCTGCAACAATCTTCTTAGGTTGAATGTTTGCCTCCAATTATTCATCTTATTGTACCAAATCCTTATGCCCTAGAATCATCACCCTGGAAACTATACCAATAATATTGTCCTCTTATTTAGGTATTTATTCATCCACTTACATATTTTTATATGTATTAGTAAAATCAACATGATCAACACATTTTTTACCTCTTTAGAGCCTTTATGTTCTTATAAGATCAATTCTCATTTATGTATGCTTTCAATTAAGCTTTGAACTTCTTCACCTATTCTTACCATGTCATCAAGCTGTTCACCTTGATCAAGATAACACAAGTTTGTGTTTATATATTTACTTGACCATCCATCTTCCTTGTCCTCATATTTGTCAAATTTTTAACTTGTCTCCTCTAGTTGACATCTCATATGTGTAATTTCTTGTTGGAATTTTCTATACTCTATCTTATCCCTGGATGTACAATGTACTCTCTTCTTGATCTTAATACTATAATACTTTTTACATGCCATTAACATCTCTCTTAATCTCTCTTCCATACCTATTAACCATTTCCTCAACTCAACAATCTCCTTATACATATCCTCTTATTCATTTGTACTTTATTTTTCATCTTTTTGTGGTAATATTTATATATTAATCCCATCATTCTCTTTCCTTTCTTCCCTTCACTCTTTCTTAACAATTTCCTTTTCACACTTGCCTTCTTGACCTCACTTGGTTCTCCTCTATTATTTTTTTCTCTCTTGGACTCTCACTTTAATTCTCCTACTTCTTTTATTGGTACACACTTGGGACTACTCACTGTCTTCTTAAGTTCTCTCTTGAGCTATCAATGGCTCTGACTATTCTTTTTAGCCTCTCTTGGCTTTGGGATTCATTGCCACATTTTATACCTTCATTCACACTTTAACAAATTACATCAAAATAATAGTGAAGATAAAATCAAAAATTACCTTGTCATGCTTGCTTTTTTCCTTTCTCTCTATTTCCCAATTAATTTTGTGGCTTTTATAACAAATGATATAGATCTCATTCACATCCTTTCTTGTTTTTGTTTCCTAGGTATAGACTGGTAGCTTAGTGATGCTTACTTTTAAATTTTGGGATATTAAATATAGAGGATCATGATACACTATTTTCAAATTATCTTTACATTAAAAACATACCATCTAATAACATTCAATCACTTGTATCATTCACTATTCATGTGCTCTCTTTAACTTTCCTAGTATTTTCACAAGTTGTAAATGCCAAAGTGACCTTATATGGGGAATAAAACACAATAATTATTGAGTTAATATAAATATATTATACCCTATTATAACATCCTTTTGTAACCCAACTTAAGCAACTAATTCAATCTATCTACTCACTTTCTTCACACAAGCACCTTTCTAGCCTTAACTCCTAGTAGCCCTATTTGGGGGTAAACCTCCTTGGTTTTTATTGTTTACATACTTTCAAAACAAAATTAAATAATTTATTAATACCCATTTAGGTATTATATCTTCACCATTCCACATTGGATCATATTCCACATGTATGCCCTCTTTACTTATTACTACACTCCCTAATTAGGCCTATTTAGCCTTATTTAAAACCTACAGGTTAATATTGTAAAAAATAAAGAATGTACACACTTTAAACCATAAAAATATCTTATATAATTATAAAAAACAATTATGACAAAATTTAGGCCTTTTTGTCTTGTGGAAACTCATTCTGTAGTCAAAACCCTAAAGTAGGGTTTCTAGGCCTCCACACAGACCCATGAGGTCTAAAAAATTCATAAAATGACTTTTATAAGAGCTAAATCCTTATAAAAAATTAGGGTCTAAATACACCTTTTTATCATTCTCTAATTACTTACATATCCCAATAACACCATATATATTTGATATTTAGAAAACTCAAAAAAATGGGTTCATCACAAGACTGGTAAACCTGTAGTAAAAACAATTCATGGTTCCAAATGACCTTTATAGAGGAAAAATGAGTTTGTATACATTCCTATTAACACTCTCCATTCATGAAAAAAATAAATGGATATTTTTTTCTCCTTGAAGTCTCAATCACATACTGGTAGACTGGGTTCTACCCTGTATTCTGGGTTATACATAGTCTCAAAGTTTCATAAAAGAGTCAATTATAATATGAGGATTTTTACTCACTTTAGGACCTTATACAAAGTTTATAATCATATTATTTTAATTTATCCATATATAATGACTTACACAAAGTCTCTTTACTATCAAATACACATAGAACTTGAAAGTATGTCTTGTCACAATGAGTTTTAATATGATAAGTCTATCTTGTCACAATGAATGTCAATATTATTGTTTACTTCTCTGAGAAAGTTTAAATATAATATACTGATGCATGTAATTATAAATCAATAAATACTCACCATTAAAATCATTACCATATCTATTGGATTGATTCTTATCACAAATAGCTATCATGCACTAAGTCCTACAAGATGAAACAATCATGGCAAACAAAATGGACTTTATTCATCTTATTATCATACTATATATCTTGAGGACATATATCTAAAACAATCAATATTACAAGCCTTATATCTCCCTTGACAATAATAACTAATTCTTGAACCTCCTTTTATGTAGTACTTTTGGATAAAACAACTTGCTTAGGCCTAATTAATCACATATTACCATACCAAGAGACTTGTACATCAAAATATCCTCTCTCTAGTCATAAAAATCATAGGCACATAACCTCAGACTTCATGCATCATCAATCATATGTTATAGTCCCATAAAAGGGCTCACACAAGAAGTTTAAATTTTGAATAAGTGCTTTTGGTAGGAAACATAAGATTTGAATTTTGAACAGCCCAGATAACTAGTAAGGACTCCAAAAGACCTATAGAACACTCTAAAACACTTATTAACCTATTTCAAACCAAAAATGACATCATGATGACATATTTAAAGGATTCCCCTACATCACTCTTACATTTCAATTTTTTGTTACTTTATTTTTCAATAATATATGGCTATATTAGATGAGCATTATTTTTTTAAACATTTTGAAAATGAACTAAATTACATGTTAAAACACAAGCTCCATAAATGTATTTTTTTGTAAATTCAAGTATAACATGGGAACAAGAGTAGTCATATATTCAATATGTTACAAAGATTAGTCCACAACCTTAAGTATTAATCATTTTCTGTTGTTATAACATTCAATCAAATCTTTTATTAATTACTCCTATATGACAAAGGGCATTGAATCCTTACATTTATCTTCTTCCTAGACCTCAAAGTTGTTATAACCACCATTATGTTCCCATTATTCACCCATAAATTATATTTTATTGTGTGATCCATATTTTTAACACTATAAGAGGTAGGCCACCATGTTATGGAAGTAACCAACATGTCCTTCCTCAAATCCCTATACCTCCCACATCTCCTCTTGTGGTTTTTTTATACATATTCAATTATAGTTACCCAAGGCTTGTGTTTGTGGATCAATTCAAGATCAAATACTAATTATAAAAAAATTCATAGGATTTTCAAAATAAAAATCAATATTTAAGTTTAATGATCACATAAATATAAGATCATATAATAAATAATTATAAAATGATAGTGTTAATCATATATCCATCTTTGTCTATAAATTTTATGACTAAATAGAAACATGCATCTACAACTATTGATTTAAAAAGTGTACAAAATGCTAATACGATTTCAAGTGAGATTCTAGGATAAATGCTTCAAAATAAGTTAATCACATTACCTCATATACATTATCTAATGAGATCAAAATACTATTATTTGTATCATATAATGCATGGGCATCATATATATAGTTGTTGGGATTTGAATAACAAAATACAAAGTGTCATTGACAGTGGTGATCCTTTAATATATAAATCAATCAAACAACATTCTCACATTATGATTGCATCTCCTAAAGAATAAATTAGCAATTAAAAAAAGAGAGAAATAATGGAAATAAAATAATAAATTAAAGCGAAAATTTTTACAAAAGGAATAAGAATAAAACTAAATGATACAAAAGGATAATTCAAAAAAAGTAAGGTTACGAATGAAAAAATTAGACCAAGAAAAGATACAAAAGGAAAAAATTATAGAAAGTAAGGTTTAAAAAGGAATAGGAGAAAAATTAAGGCTATAAAAATAACAATTATAAAATAAATAATAACATAATAAAATGGATAAAATTAAAAAAGAGAAGTTACAAAAGATCAATTTTTAAAAGAGAAGTTTCAAAAATAATCTCAAGCTAAGAAAGAAAGTATTTTTAATAAAGGGATCCTGATGAAATAGGTTCAAAATCAATATGTATCTATAAAATCAAATATTATAAGTGTGGTTTCAATGGAATTAACCAAAAAATATTCATCATATGTAGAAAATCTAATTCTTAGTCCTCACATCTATGGTAATAAATGCACTAATGTTTATATCTTATCCTTTTACAAAGAGAATATATGTAGCATGACACTTATCTAATTTATTGGATATGAAAATCATCAATTAGGTAATATTACCAGGCATTGATGTTTTGTTGTATCTATTTATATTTTATTAAAATTTGAATCAAAAAAATGTTCTATTATATTTTCCATCAACCCCATTTTGGATCAAAACAATGCAAAACTAGGAAGATCATGGATGAGAGAAATGGGGGAAATGTTGGGTAAATATCATGACTATGTGACAATTAAGCATGAAATTACAATGGTTATTATTTCAAGAGAGGAAAAATATATAGAGAAATAATAGATAAAGGAAAAAATATATCTAGTTAACATTCTATCAAAGGTAGCTAGTACTATCACAATAAAGGCACATGATATAACACATGGAAAAGTAAAATAAATCATAAATTTCAATACTGCAATATGATGCAGTTGGTTTTTCATATACAAATACAAAATATGATCATATTGGCATCTTCAAATTTTAATAAATACCTAAAACATTATTTATCTATAATTATGATGATTACATTGATTATTATGATTTATATTATGAAAAAAATTGGTACAATGCTCCCAATGTACAAGACTACATAGAGGCATCCCCTTGATGAGATATTTATCTTGTATTATCTCTATTTATTATACATATATTTTTAATTGTTTCATCATGTTATTTTTCTAATAATTGCACATGAAATATATTTTATCAATTATCTTAAACCTTTGGCTCTTACTAAATTTTATTAGCCTCTTTGATCTTATTTTTCACCTTTCCAAATCTAAACACTAAAAAACAATGATTTATTCTACCATATTTTGCCATTAAATTTGTTGCTTCCACACATTGAATTGAGAAAATTACATTTTATATTAAGGATAATATCAAATAGTAAAGGATATAACCAACTTACATTACTATCCTTAGTTGGTTGATCCTATCCAGGACTGATTTTCATAAAAAAATAAATATTTTAGCACATAAAACCTTTTTTATTGCCAATTTTTTAATATTTCATTCAGTTCTAGTAAATAAAATAATATTTATTCATGAAAAAAAATATGTTTTCTTAACTTATATTTCTCATACATGTTACATTCATTTACAAGTGTATATTTTATGAAATGGGGATGTACAATCATCTCTTTATATACTTAACATATTCTTTGCATGCCTTATCACCACATTCACATTTGCAACTAGGTCATCTTGCTCATGCATGGTCATGCCATGATTTATAGTGCATACTTAACCTTGACACATATTTCAAATTATTAATATCACATTTCCTTTCTTATACTTTCTAAACCATTTTTATCATGAGTTTATCTTATTCTAGGTTACAAAAATGCAAAAAGCACAAAAAAATCAAATATATGTAAAATGTAAAAACATTAAAAATATTCTAAAAATTTAAAGTTAGAACTTGAGTATGATTAAAATTTTAGTTTACATCATTTTTTTATGTTATTTATCTCATAAATAGTAGATAGTATACTCCTTTTATATCACAAATCTATTTCACATGAATTCATTAGTTAAATGTAGGACACAAATGTCACTTGGACTAAGATGTTGGGCTTACCTCTACCCAATAGCCTTATTAAAATAGGGGCATATTATCCATAAGTTATAGTGTTTACATCTATTACCATTTATGATTCCTATAATGATGAGTTATATAATATTTACAAATGTTTTACTAACATCTTGATTTAACTTATTTGGGAATAATGGAGTTTTATTCCTATTTTAGTTAAGGGTCTAGATTAATAAATTAGTATAAAATATAACAATAATTATAGTCTTTATTTGTGTAATTATTTTTCTTTTTAAGATTTCTAAAAATAGTAATAAATAGGAAGAAATATAACTTAGCTATAAAATAGACTAAGATGGTTGATATAGATGTTAAAAATGGCTATGTAGGATTGGGAAGGTGTCATAAACCTAAATCTAGATTTCATTTAATGAAAATATAAGAGCACCAAAAAGTGGATGCTTTGGTGTTTGGTGTTGTTGTCCATTCCTGTTGCTATTGTCCAAACTAATCATAGAGACCTAAAACTTTATAAGTAGTTACATTGTGCTTGTGTGAGTGTGCCTATAAAAAATTGAGTGCTAATTGTTGATAGAACTCACTATGGAGCTGATTTTGTCTTCAAACCCTAATCCTCCATCATGATTGATAAAATAATACTTAAGTCACTTGAGAAATAGAGGGGTTAGTGTGTAAGATTTACTAAATGTGTAATCTACACCCCTTATGTGGGCACACTACCTACATACCAATACTCTGAAGAGGGATCAAGCCATATGTAGTTCTCCCACCTAATGTGCTTTTTGAAATAGTGTAAATTCCCATTTTATAGTGTTTTATATGGCTAGGGACTAGTATAAAAGGTTTAAAACTATGTTGAGTGACTATGTGCAAAGAATAGGGAAAGTTTGACTTAGTGATTTGTTTGTATTCTTTCTTGATTTTTAAGTTTTTTTTACCTCTCTTGTAAATGAGATTTGAGTGGAATTTTATAAGGAAAAATTGGTCATGGGTTAGATGTATTCATTCTAGGTTGACCTAATTAAGGATAAGGACCATATGAATATGACCATTAGGGCTCAAAGTAAAAATGGATAGGACTATCAAAAATGAGACAATTTGGTGTCTAGTTATATAGTATAAATGGGGTGATCCTATCCTATAGGCTATAGACCTAGGGGAATAGGATTGGCATGGATAATACTACCTAGCTGAGGTAGAATGACCATTTAGAATGTTTTAGATGATTGTTAATGAGCAAAAAGGTACCCAAAATGGTCGCAAGAGCATGCAAAAAGGACCTATGGATGAGGTGTCACAAGCCACACTCAAACTACCAATTTGGACATTTTATATGACTAAATTTTCCCCTCCTTTATTTTAGTGATTTAGCAAAGAAAAATACTAGGATAAAATAAAAATAGAAAGCATACCTGAATTTACCTACAAGGGTGAATACCATGAAGATATGTGATATTGAGTGTGTGTAGAGAAAGCACAACATGAATCGTAAATCTATAAGAGAAAAAAAGGAGTAGATCAGTTTTTAATAGACACACTATGTCTAAAATAAAAATGTACAAGGCTGGGTAAAAGAGAGAGGAAGAGAAAGGAATGAATACACCTCACTGGGTATACAAACCAATACAAAACCTATTATGATGTTGAGTGATGTTGGGTATGTGTTTTACCAAGAGTAATATCATGAATGAAGTTGAATGCTCAATTCCTTGAGGGTGGTTCAAGAATATAAAGGCTATCCCTTTGGCTCCATTGTTTCCCACTTTGTAGTGAAGTTATGTGATCATACATGTGTTAATCAATGTTTAGATTACATGTCCAATCCCTCTAAGTAGGTGGCTCAAGAATACAAAGGCTAGCTAGTCCTTTGGCTCCATCATTTCCCACTAAGTGTGAACTATGAACTGATGCCAATATAAATGTGTGTCATATGAGATGGATTATGAAGCCCATGAATGCTCTATAATCTAGAAATATGGCATAGATAACCAAACGTGTACTAAAAAATAGGCCTTGGTCATTTGAAAAGGTGGAGATCAGGCTTGTATGAAAACCACTTTGAAACTAAAAACTAGGCTTATATGAAAGCCACTTTGAAATGATGTCAACCACCTATAGATGAAATAAGGCATGTAATTGCTAATAATACCTAGGTAATACAATGAATTGGAAAGAAAAGAAGGTAAATGTGCAATGCATATTTCCCCCAATCACTAGAGTTTATAACATGGATTTTGACCTAGAAGTTGTACTAACTACCCAATATAAAATTGGAAGTGGGAACCATCATGATGTGCATGATGCCCCCCTGTATCTAGATAATTTGAGTAAAACTATATTAAAATTGCCCAATTTGAACTAGATTATAGATGACAAAATTGTAATTGACCTTACCTTTCTATCTATTTTTGAAAATGTTAGGTTTTTGGTTGTTTGGATAGGAGCACTAAAAAGTAGACACTTTGGTGTCTAGTGTTATAGTACAAATGGGTAACTCTTGTCCTTTACTATTTTTGATGACTGTTATGTGTTCTTCATTATTTTTCTAGTCTGTTCTATGTGTTTTGAATTTTTATTATTGTTCTGAGTGTTTTGAAAACTAATTTTGACCAGTAGAGGGCTTTGATCTCTATGACAAAACCCATGTTTGTTTCCCCCTCTTATGAGGGTAGGAATGAAGGCCTTGTAATGACTACCCTCAAAATAAATATCCCTGAAAGTGTGTTATGCTAAAAAAATACATGATAAATTAATGATAATCTAAAAGATGTCTCAAAATATAGAATAGTTTGTATTTGAGATTATTAGATCAACAAGGGTATGCCTAGATAGATGTAAAAATGTAATAGCATGTGTAGTATACTAAACTAAAACTAGAAATCTAGTTAGTTTTCAAGAAGGCATGGAGTATGATTTCCATCATTTCATCCAAAAAGGCAAGATAATGCATGATGTGGATCATGGCATTATGAACAACTGAGAAGAAAACAAACATGCAATGCAAGAATCAAGAAGCATATAAAAGAGGCCAAGGGTCCAAGAAAACAAATTACATGGGCATAATTCACTCAAAATGGAAAAATAAAGTATACAAATCATGTTTAAATGACCACATACACATATAATTGCAAACAAGCAAGATTGGCATGAGGGCCACAAGCACATACAAGAGTACAAGTAAAAGACATTGGTAAATGTCATAAGGTACATACAAGTAAAAATATACGAACTGAGAACTATAATCATATCTATCTACTCAATATCAAGAAAGGAAGGCATGTAAATTCTATAAATAATATCACATCTAACTGATCAAATCAAGAAGTAAAAGTATGCAAAACATGTAGTATAAGACTAGGTAGATGGTAAGAAATACACAAGTGTTATATACTAGTGAGTGTCAAAAGAATAATCTATGTAGGCTAGTAAGTAATGTACATCAACATGATAACTAGAGTATGTGGTTTAGGAATGACATAACCTGGATGGTGTAGTTATGTAGAAGATGGCCCTAGTGGGTGGACATGTCAATGTATGTCTTGAATGTAGTAGTAGAAATCCCACTCGATGGGTAGATTGAAGTAATCAAGGATATGGGTGTCACTTCACACACTCAAAGAAGATCAAGTGAAGCATGGTAATGTATATAAATTGACAAACAATAGCATAGAATAATAAAATGTAAGTCTAGCATGGTAGTAGAAATGTAAAGTATGGATAATGCATACAGTTGAAAATTTTTGGGTGTTTTGAGTTATTTGAATGTTTTTTTATTTTGACATGTTATATTTTTTTTGGTGTTTTGAAATATTATATGTTTTTTGGTATTTTAAAATAATCTATGTACAAGTAATCATAAGGAGACTATGTATAATAAAGTAAGCTTAAGAAATTATGTATGAGTAAGCTAAGAAATAATGTACAAGTAAGTAGAAAGAAACTATGTACAATTAAAAATAAGAAGAAATGATACTAACCAATAAGAATTATATGAAACTCCTTATCATGGTGTCCTATATCAAGTAAAGGAATCATGCATGATCGTGAAGCATGATGGAAGGGTTGAGACTATGACTTTGAAAGATGTGTATATTGTAAGTGATTTCAAATATTTGTAATGGAAATTGACTGTGGGGTTCCCTTGTAACTCTAAGAAGTAGATGCAACTATGGGCTCTTAGGGACCCATATAGTAGTATAATAATCTCTTTGAAAATGTTCTCTATGTGTAGAGGCATGAGACCTCAATGATACTTTATTGAGTTTGAATTCTATATCTAGAAACTATCTAGAGTCCTAAAACTATCTCTAATGTAGTGGTCACTCTAAGAGAGGCCTCCATGGAAATGTATGAACTATATGTGCTAGTGAGGGAGGCCTCAATTATGCCTAAATCTCAACTAAAGGAAGAAATATAATTAGTAGAGGAGCTAAAAATGGTGATTGTAGAGTAGGATATGGCTCTAAAGTGGGGAGTGGTAACTATATAGAACTCCACCAACTATAACAACCTAATTAGCCTGAATTTATTTCTTGCATCTATGAAATGTAGAAGATACTACATAAATTTTATGGATTCATAGTCAACCAAGTAACATGTCAAATAATCCTTCATTAGGAATAATTGTAAATGGTGTGGCCACATGTGTTGGACCAAATTTTAGAGGAAGTATAATCTCACCAAATGAACTTTATATGTATCTACTGAATCCACTAATAACTATGTTTTTCAAAGTGATATCCTACTCTAAATATCTCAAATGTTGAAGTAATGTCATAATTCACATGTTTACATTGGATCCATTATCGATGAGAACACTATAAATGGGATGGTGATCAATGTAGGCTCTAATAAAGAGTGCATAGTAATCTAAATCATCCTCAACTATCTCCTAATCTGAGAAGGAGATCAAAGGTCTAGATGAAACTCTAGAATTATACACACCAATCATGTTGCTCAAAGGATGTGACTCAACTAAAGGTGTTTGGTATGTATTTAGTGGAGGGTGTACAATAAATGCATGGTAAACACCTAATGTGACCCTATATCTTATTTATAATGTTGTGGGAAAGGATATGAGAATATTTTTAGAGCCTTATCCTATGTTTGTTTTTCCTGAAGAGGCTCATTTGGAGTGCCAAGATCAATAAGGTTGTCATCTATCAAGTCCTATATCTTATGTTGTAAACTAATGCTTCTATTTGTTATGTGGATTGCTTCCCTATGAAAATAATATAATGAATTTTGATCATATCCACATGGAAGAGGCTTTGTCGTATTAACTTCCCAAATGGGAGGGAGAGATAGGACATTACATTCCAATAGCTACTATAAGACTCTGGCTAGAGATATTGGTAGATTGGTAAAGGCTCACTAAGGAGGTATTAATAAAACCACTTGTTGAGGGGGATCTAAAGCTGTGTTAACTATAGGTTGATTTTGACTTTTGATATCATTAACCTTTACTTTATATGGGACTTTACTATTACTCTTTTTTGTTGTTTCTGATATGCTTGTGTACTTAAGTTTGTCCATTGAAATTAATTTGACTTCCATTTACTTTAGTGTATTACATAACTCAATAAAGGAATTAAAAAAATTAAACATTATTGACTTATGTAAAGCTGCCAAAAGACTCTATTTGAAGAGATCCTATAATTCTTGATCAGCCATGGGGCTAGTCATTTTATCCAAGATAGTTTTATATTTAAGAACATAATTTATGAAATGCTCATTTGAACTTTATTTATATTGTGAAACATGGGCATAAGAAACCTTTTCATATATGTTAATGTCAAAATGAGATAGGAACATGTTATCTAAAGGATTGAATGCTTTGACCGACTGATTTAGTAGACTATAGAACCACTATAAAGTATAATACCTTAAAGTACATGGAAATAGATCAATTAGTAACCAATCATTTGGCACATATTCCAATCATGTTTCATAAAAATCTCTCAAGGGTGTCATTTGATCACCCTTGCCATCATATAGAGTGAGCTTGGGTTGAACAAAACCTAGTGGTAAGGGTGTAGAAGAAATATGGTATGCCAAAGGTGTATGAAGTAGAGCAAAAAATTCCAAATCTTGTGTTGGTCTAGAGGTACCTTTTTCAATATATATCACCTTGGATTGAAGATATTTAATCTATTGCACAAGGGTAACCACATCAGGAGGTGAATATGTACTAGTCATAATTGGTGGTGCCATAGAGGAAGGTTGGGTTGGTATAGGGGGTTGTTGAGACATAGTTTCCCCTATCGTGTCATTTGTAATTGGTTATTTTTTGGTTTGAGAGGATTGACCATTGTTTTCTTTTTTTTTATTCTTCTTTTATTATTTTAAGCATATCATCTTACATGTTAGGATTTTTAATTAAAAGGTCTTAAAGTTCCCTCTTATCAGTTTTGTCAAAGCCGGTATATTGGGCCATTGTTAAAGTAGGAAAACAAAGCAAATGTGAATTGAATTTTTTTGAAATAATTTGTAATAATAAAAATTTGATAAAAATAAAGTAAATGTAAAGTCCTAAAACTAGCAAACTAGAATATGCATAAAAAGGATAGGAAGCTCACTAACATGTAAGGTGATACCTCAAAAGCATAGGGACCTAGTATATTTAACTAGGGTTTGAAAGAAATTATTTTTAAAATTAATATGGTGAATTTTAAAATTTTAATGTGAAATTCTGATTTATATATGTAGGAAAAATGAGAAGAATATTACTAAAATCAATAAATAATTTTCCCTAGGGTTTATAAGGTTTTTGTATGTCAATGAAGTAAGTCAAGTTCACCAAATGATTTAAATTATTTGGGAATAATGGAGTTTTATTCCTATTTTATTTAAGGGTCTGGATTAATAAATTAGTATAGAATATAACATTAATTAATGGTTATGGAAGACTAGGAAGGTATCATAAACTTAAATCTAGATTTTGTTTAATGAAAGGATAGGAGAACCAAAAGTGGATGCTTTGGTGTCCAGTTTTGTTGTCCATTCCTGCCACTATTATCCAAACTAATCATAGAGACTTGAAACTGTATGTAATTATATTTTGCCTTTGTGAGCATGCTTGTGAAATATCAAGCACTGATTATTGACAAAATTTGTTGTGGAGCTGATTTTGTCTTCAAACCCTAACCCTCCATCATGCTTGATAAAATAATATTTCATTCACTAGAGAAAGAGGGGGTTTAGTGTGTAATATATATTAAATTTGTAATCCACACTCCTTGTATGATCATGCTTCCTACATACCAATACTCTGAAGAGGGATCAAGCCATATGTAATTCTCCCACCTAATGTGCTTTATGCAATAGTGTGATGCAGATGCAAATGCCAATTTGATAGTGTTTGAGGAGGCTAGGGATTGGTTTAAGGATTTGAGTAGGTTTTTAACTATGTTGGGTGACTATGTGCAAAAAATAGGGAAATTTTTCCTTAGTGCTTTGTTTATATTCTTGCTTGCTTTGTAAGTTTTTTTACCTCTCTTGTAAATGAGCTTCAAGTGGGATTTTATAGGGAACAATTGGTCATGGGTCATATGTATTCATGATATTCCAACCTTATTAAGGATAAGGATTGGATGAAAATGAACATTGGGGCTCAAAGTACAAATGGACAAGACTTTAAAAAATAAGACACTTTGGTGTTTGGTTCTATAGTCTAAATGGGTTACTCCTATCCTATAGTCAAGAGACTTGGGGGAATAGGATTAGCATAGAGAATACTTCCTAGCTGAGGTGGAATGACCATTCAGAAGGTTTTGGATGACTATTAATGAGCAAAAAGGTACCTAAAAGGGTCTCAAGAGCATGAACAAAGGACCTATAGATGGGGTGTCACAAGCCCCACTCAAACTACCAATTTGGACATTTTATATGACTACACATCTCTATATTACAATTATGTACATGGATATGTTATTTTTTAGGATATTATCATATTAAATATACATGGTATAGACTAAATTTATAATTTTATGTTCCATTGATGTTATTACTTGTACATAGTAGAGATCTTGCTTGTCTATTTTATATGGCCCTTAGGTGAAATTGCTTGGAAATATCCATGATATCTTGTTTGGTATGTGTGAAATTTGAAAATGTCCATTTCTTTTGGCCCTTCTCACTTTGTTGTGTGTTTAATTTGAACAAGTCCTTTATTTGAAATAGTATTCATTTTTTTTGTTTATGGGCCTTGGCCTTGTGTATATAACTATTTACTTATGTGGAATTTTAACATGTCCCTTGTATTCATCCCTTGGCCTTATTATATCACATTTTTATTGTTGTGTTAATTTGGTTGTTGAGCTTGTTAAGTTTGATGAGTTCCATAATCCATATCATATATTAATTAATGCATAGGATACTAATTTTTCACTTTATCACTATGAACTTCATGGACATAGTTTGAGAGTCCTTTACTCATTTTTTACATACATATTTCAAATGGTACATATATTAATATGCTGACATACTTTTCATATATTATACATTATTAAATGATTACATATTACTACACTTAATATAGTTAACTTTTATTTTTGAGATTAGTGATTTTTAGGATCACTTACATCAACTCAAAAGGGTCATTTTAATGGGATTTACATGCATAAGATAAACCTATTCAAGATTAAAAATTAGTTTTGAGTACAAAATATAGTTTAAAAATGGTTCAAAATTTAATTATTTCTACAAATTTGGGGGTATATTCCATGCATAGACATTCACATTTCAAAAAACATTACATGTTCATAAAATTTTGGTTGCATGATACAAATTCATACACAATATTCAAACATAATTTACAAATTTACATCTATATACAATTACAGATCTTACATCTATTAATGTTTGGATGATACATATTCATGCACATTATGTTACTTTTCAAAATTTAGGGGGGATGATATGGACTCATGCCATGATTTCAATACTATTTTTATATTTATGTACATGTGTAATCACCTAAAATTGGTATTTGAGTGATAAGAGTGCTACTTGAGACTAACTATACCTAGTTTATCCCTCGACCTATCCTAGAGTCTATTATCACACTTATCCATCTTTTGTGTAGATCATAAGCATCCTTAGTTGTCCCAAAAGTAGTCCTAGACCCTCATTTCTTGATCGTGGCCCTTCGTGCCTAGTGTTCTACTAACTAGACACTAGATCCATAATAAGGACACTAGTGTCGCATGGTGATAGTGTCCTCAAAATGGTGTTAATGTCCTTTGTGCTATAGTTTACCAAATGGACATCTTTTCAAAACTATAACCTTGTAAGGTTAGCTTGGACATATTTTATCACTAGCATAAGAAACAGAATAATATATATACATGAATTTTATCCATCTAACCACTAGATTTAAATAAGATGAAAAATACACATTTAAACTTAGAACAAGTTGGGCATAATTAAGATTATCAATCCCTATTCTTCCCTATTTCTATATACTACCATCTACAATAGCCCTAAGCTCAAATTATCCATATTTTTCAACTCAATCATATTTAATTCACTCAAATACACTTTCATGATAGAATCACTTGCACTTGAACCATCACTTAGGTTTGGAGAAATACATAGGGCTTGATCCCTCCTTAGAGTATTGGTATGTAGGTAACTCTCTTCATAGTAGGGTGTTAAAGATGTCTTGCCTACCCTACTAACAAACACACTTTCATCTCATGCCTTAGTTACATGGAAGATTGGGGTTTACACAATAAATCAATCATTATAAAAAAAATGTAGGTTTGAAGAATGTGTGCACTAGGAATAAACCTTATATATCTAGACACACATGCACTGATAAACATAGGATAGTCTTGTATAGAGGACACTACTATCAATATTAGGACACTACCACCACATTTTCAAAATTGGAACTAATATCCAATTCTAGCACTACTATCTAGGAGGGTTTATGACACTTGGCTCCATTATATGACACTCATACCAGCTTCCATCTCATTTTATAGCACATAGATCATTTTTATCAGTTATTCTCTAGCTAAGTCATTACTTTCACTATTTATTACTATTTTAAAAAAATTTAAAGCTAGTCAATTATATAATAAATCAATGGTTATCTTTATTGAACATTATTTCCCTAATTTAGTCTACTTAGATCTTTAACAAATATATGATTTACATACATCTAAGTCGTAAAAGGTTAAAACATTTAGTGAACCTGACTTACTTCGAACATTACAAAAACCCTAACCCTATATTCTCTTTCCTTTTTATGTCGATGCTCAAATTTTAGTTCTAAAATTTTAGATTAATTTCAATATATGTTCTTTTCAATCTTTCTTAGATTAAAATTATATAAAGGTTCAAAATATTTAACTTGTTTTACTACTTCCCAAACTACAATGGTAGAATTCAATAACTAATTTGATGAGACTGATAAGAAATAATTGCAAGATTTTATGTTCAAATATTCAGATATGCAAGATGACCTCATCACTATTATTCAGATAGAACTTCAAAAATTAAACAATGGTCAATCTTTAAATCCCCTAGATAATAACATTATTACACCTAAAGTGGGTCCAACTTAGCTATCATAATTAACAATTTTAACTCAACAACTTTTAGTGATAACTATGCTTCTAGTGGTTGGTTCCTCCACTCCATATGTATAATCCCTTATGTATGAGGTTCATATTTCATAGGCTAAGGTGTTACATCTTGATAAGGGAGCCACCAAGCCATCACATTCCTTGGATTCTAATGTTCTCTTACATATACCTTTGGCACATCACATAGAGGCAAATTTTATTTCCATCTAGATTTGTGGAACCTAATCTTACATTATATGATGGTAAGGGTGACCCATAGTACCATATCAGAGCTTTTAATGTAGCATGTTTAGACTACATGTCCAATGATTGGCTTCTCACAAAGTTATTTCCATGTAATTTAAAGTATTATGCCTTATAATGGTTTTATGACTTACAAAATCAATCTATCACAACATTCAATTCTTTTGAAAACATGTTTTTATCACACTTATCCATAAACATCAGTGATAAGATCTCATATGCTCAAGTTGCATATTTGAAACAAAATTTAAATGAGCCTATTATAGAATACATCTTATGATAAAATATTATTTTAGGTAAATTGACTAGCCCCATGGTAGATAAAGAGCTTCAAGACATCTTTAAATAGAGTCTTCTACTAGCATTACATGAAGCTATCTTGTTTCATAAGTTTCCAACATTCATATATTTGTGCCAGATAGTAAACTAAAGATAAGTCAAGCTTCTATCAATAGACAAACTAAAATATACAATTGGATCAAAATCAATTTCTAAGAGTTAAATTAAGCCTCCATATAAGATATGGGCCACTAAAAAAAGAGTGATCAAAAGGTCACAGTTAACATAGCTTCAAAGCCATCTCCTCACTTGGTTTTATCAACTCCTCCATGCAGAGTCTTCACAAACCTTTCAAAATCACCAACATGATTTTTAAAAAAGATCTTGGAATGAAATGTCATATCTCTCATTCCCATAAAATAGGTTGATACAACATGGATTCTTTCAAATAATTATGATTCCAATGCATTATGTTAGTATCACAGAGCACTAGGTCATACAATAAACAAATGCATTATCCTGAAACATAAGATACAAGATTTGATTAAGGCTAATATTATTGAGGTGGGTACACCCACATAGATATAAAAAATACAAAAAACAAAATCTAAGTCATTATATAAATTCTTAGATCCATTTCCAAAGCACACAAAGAATGAGGTAGGGAGCACTTTGGGTGTTCACTACATATATCAGGCACATCCACCACTAGCTTCATATCATACTATTAAAGAGGAGGCACACCCATTACACAATATAATTGGTATGTACCACACTATAGTTCTAGGTATACCACTCATCACTTTCCCAGAATAGGATATTATTGATGATGATACATACTTATATGCACTCTTTGTATGAGCCTACATAGATCATCATCCTATCTAGAGTGTTATGGTTAACAATTCAAGTAATAACATGTACATTATCACACTTTCACATCATTTAGGGTATTCAAAGTAGGATATATACCTTAGATACATAATTATCTATGGTTTTGGTTTTCATTTTTAGAGTTCTGTCAAGGAGATTGTGCTACCATTATTGATGATGATACATACTTATATGCACTCTTTGTATGAGCCTACATAGATCATCATCCTATCTAGAGTGTTGTAGTTAACAGTTCAAGTATTAACATGTGCATTATCACACTTTAACATCATTTAGGGTATTCAAAGTAGCATATATCCCTTGAATACATAATTATCAATGGTTTTAGTGTTCATGTTTAGAGTTCCATCAAGGAGATTATGCTACCATTACAAGTTGGACCAACACATGTGGCCACTCGATTCTTAGTAGTACCTAGTGCAAGTGTGTTTGATATGTTATTAGGTAGGCCATAGATATAATAAATATGATCCATCCCATCCACATTTTACATATTACCAAAATATATACATGCAAATTAGGTGGTCATAGTTAGGGGTCTTCCAATGAGAATCCTCTACATATTCCACAGACATTTACATTATTATTACTAATTACAACATAATTACCAGATAAAACACAATTATCAATTACAACCCATAACATCATTCATATTGATATACCATAGAGTTTTGTAGATCCACCAGTATAGATGAGGTCTACTCTTATAGTATTGGCATGTACACATACTCTCCCATGGAGACCATTATTAGAGAGACCCCTACATTAGGGATATGTTATAGATTATAGAGGGCCTCCCTCTACTCACTTTATATTGAGATCAATATTATTGAGTTTTATAGGTTCTTAACATGGGGAACCTATGACACTAACAACTTCATCTACTAGATGGGTTCCTAAGACCCCTATAGTTTATAGGACACCACAATCAGTGACATAGATTCCTAACATCACAATACATGAAGATATAGATATAGATCACTCAGTATAGTAGATTATGGGACCATAATTTTCCTTTCAAATAGAATGCATGATCATAGTTCCCTTATTTGATAGAGGCCATAGTGATAATGAGTATTCCATGAGACTCATCAGTTAGTATTGTTTCTCTCTTCTTGTACATACTTTCCCTCTCTCTTGATCCTTTTAAATAGTTCATTTTAATGTTTCTTGTACATATATTATATCCATAAAATAAAAATAATAATATAATATGTCAAAAAACACAAAAACATTCAAATATTACTTAGAAAACACAATATTATAGAATGTATGCATTACTATGTTTACATTTCTTATATTTTCCAGTTACTACATATGTTAGTTATCTTATTATATTCAATTTTATCATACTTACATGTTTCACTTGTTCTTGTTGAGTGCTTGTAGATTTCATGTGGGACTCAAGTCCAATTCACCAATCCTAACTTACTATTAACTACTCACTGGGGGAATATACACTAATGCATGGGTCTCCACTTAAAAC